>JAMKCH010019275.1:0-37734 GCA_023653785.1 Ophioderma brevispina | reverse complement strand
AACAATAGGATTAATTGGGAATTCTTGCGGGCATTTTATATGGCAAATATGACAGATAAAAAGGGAATCTGGACCTCGCTTCTCAGGTTCTCATACCTGCATCATATTAGTTCTTATCAAACACCTCTATACGGACCGGCGTCCATTTGCAAAACAGACGCGCGTCCGTTCTAAACGGACGTCAGACCCCCGGCGGCCATTGCACAACGGAGTGCGTCCTTCTTTAAACGGCTGGGCGCCTTAGTCTCTTTTCGCAGCCGTTTATTTTTTTAAGTGATGTGTGGTGAACACCCCCCCAACCCCCCCAACCCCCCCCCAGATGTAGTCGCTCTACATGTGATGTGTAATTAAGTAACATTATCCGTATTTTTAGATGATGTTCAAAAGTGCCGATAAATGAAAGGGAATATGTTGTGTTGTTGTTGATAAGTATTTAAATATTGATAGTGTATTATAAACCATCAGTAGTCGGTGTAATTTCTTGCGAACGTTTTTTCCACCGTATTTTTGTTATTTGACTAATTTGTCCGAATGGCCTATTAACTAATCATAATCATGGAATCTACTTATATCATGCGGGGCTTTTTAAAAATAAACTCTTAAGTTTTGTGCATACCTAATAGTTGTGATAAAACTATGTGTTAAAGAAAAAGTATAATAACATTACTATTAATGTAAAAAAAATCCAACGTAACCCATTGCGAAAATTTGTTTTCAATATTCTTGCAAACTCTTTTTGACGTTTTCACTCATTATTGGTCGATGGAACCGATATTCGGCCAAATATTTTGGTTTCTTATTGTCGATATAAAATTAGGCGTGCTCTTTCATACGATTGCGCGAAATAAGAAATGCATTTAGTATGTGTGTATAATTTCTAAGCTGCAGTGTGTTTGGATAATTAATAAGAGGATTTTCAAAATAGGAAAATTTTTTTTTTTTTAAAGAATTTGAACTATTTGTGTTTTATGTTTTGTTATTCGTTTTATGCGAAAAGAAAAGCAGTAATAACATCATCACGGTTTGTACTAATGGAGAACGTCTTGAATTGTTATGATTTTTTATAATTAATTTCTTGGTACCCAGGCAAGTTGATCTACATTAAACTATCTACGAATCTACGGTAATTTTTGTCAAGTTATTACAGGGGCTTTAATTGGTGAAGATATCCGGTATGATATACCAACTGTGAAATATTATTCACATTATATCTCCATTAACCATGGTGTTCCTCCACAACAGGTGTCATCGTGATTAACAACTGAATAAAAAGGAAATTCGATTAGTGAGGTGAATACGCACAAACAGTACAAAATTAAATGTGGTGCGTGTTAATTTTCTAAGTGTGGGTGTGTGTGTGTGTTCGCGCGCGTGTTTTTTTTTTAAATATATCTATATGTGTGTGTTGCCGACTCGTGACAGTTTCAGCTGTATACTAAAAAGGATGAGTCAGAGATTTCCTGAAGAAAGCGGGACTAAAATTTATAACAAATCACGTTTTTTGTATGTACATAAGGCTTGTACGTCCGGATACTAAAAAATCGGTGTTTAGAAAATAGCTCAGCTCAAATTAATGTCCTTATACCAAAATCACAAACTTTGTAATGAAATTTCCGGATCCACTTGGAATTCAGTATTTTAGGTTGTCACAGGTCATTAGCTGAACGTTTGAAAAGGAATTAAGTTCGTTTGAAACTGATATTAAAGTAAATGTGTTCTTAGGGGTTAAGCCATCAGTCAAAATTGAATTTGGTGCGTGTAATTTTCTAAGTGAAGGTGTGTGCGTATGTGGTGTGCATGTGTGTGTGGTAATCTGCGTATGTGTGGGTGTTGCGTGAGGGTGGTTGTGGGGACGGTACAGTGTGTGGTGTGCCGTCTTGGAAAGTTTCAGACTTTCTGTAATCAGTTAGTAGTGGGTGACTTCCCCTCACCAGGGTTACCATTTCCTAACTAATATTTGACGTATAGGGTCATAGGCCACTGAACATTTTGAAAAAGTATTAAGGTCGTTCTGAAACTGAATTCGGCCTTCTACATAAAGTTAAGTTCGTTCCTTGAGTGTTACCGCACCAAACAGTACAAAAGACATTTGGTGCGTGTATTAATTTCTAAAAAAATAGTATCAAGTTTGAGGGAGGATTTTGTCAATTCACGTGGACAAAAATGACACAGACGCCGCCGAAACCTACCAACATGTTGATGTGTTGAACTGGGTTATATGTCAAAATACATTTGATGAAGAAAACTGAAAACGTTTTAGACCAGATATGGTCATATTGACAGATTTTTTTGTTGTGATCACGCACAAACAGTAGCTAAGCCTAATTTGGGAGTGGATTGTAAATTTCGACAGCGGAAGGGAGTGGGTGGTGGGGATTATAAGTTGGTGGGTGTGTGTGGGGTGTGGGGTGTGGGTGGGTTGATCGTGTTTTGTGTTGAGGGTGTGTGTGCATGTGTGTTTGCCGAATGTGAAATTTTCAGCCCTTATTTATATATTAACGTTTGAAAAGTGTTTAGACAACGAGTTGATGTATTTCGACTTATTTATGAAATTAAGTAGGGCCTACATTATTCAGAGTAAGAAGACGCAAGTATGCGCATGACTTGAAATTAAAAGTGAGAAAAAGGTAAACGATCCCAATTATAGACCTACGTGAACTTTATTTGATCAAAAACTGACCCATACTTTTCGACATTCAAAATCAAGGAGGGGATATGCTCACATTTGGAAGACAGTATGCACATAGGGTAAAGAAATTTCCAACTTACGCCACAAACATACGAGGTGAATATATCCGATAATGGTGTACCAACAGTAAAAGTTTCACATATCCCTTTAACATTGGAGTGTCTCCACACCAGGTGTCATCAGATTACTTATATCAACTAAATAAACAGTTAAAAAGTTTCATTGGTGATTACGCGCGCACAAAGAGTACAAAATGCAATTTGGCGCGTTGTAGTTCAATGTCTAACCTGTGCTACGTGTGTGCGTGTTCATGTGGACCAATATGACAGAGATGCCGCCAAACGTACACCAACATTTGATGTGTAAACTTGGTCTAATCAATGGAATAGAAATGATTAAAAGATAAAGAAACGTTTTAGTATAGATATGTTGTGACAGAGATTTTATTTTGTATATGAACAAACATACTAACTATATAGGGTACCCATAATCACGCATCTTGTTAAAATGAAACTGATATTATTGAAAGTTCACACCAACACTTTAATCTTCCGTTGTACGATTTTTTAAATGATAAATCTCTGTGGTGATCATTTTTCACATTAATTCTCCGAAAGGTTGCGAAGATTGTTTCAATTTTGCCAAATGATATACAAGCTGTCCCAAAAAAAAAACTATACAATAAAGAATGATTTTTTTGGCCCAAAATTTAAAGTCATCTCAACTGAGTTTTAGTGATTCTTTTTTAGGAGTGTTCCAGCTTTCATGAGAATTTTTAGTGGTGTAATTTGGGGGTTTAGTTCAGGAGTTATGGCTAGATTATCTGGACAGTTGAAAAACCTGTTGGGCCAGTTTCGGGATATCCTGATATCACAAAGTCGCATTTGAACATCACCTTCAAGGACATTCTTTATTGAAAAAACTAAATAAAAAAAGTAGTATAAAGTGCTGTTTCTTGTGATATAACATAATTATAAATTTATAATGTCGACCCCCATTGCCTAATTAAATGCATGTAGCTTGGGAAATTCATTCCAAACAGTCTTGTTGTCTCACGCTTTACTAATGGTTTCAGCAGAAGGTAGAACTTTTAAAACACCCTTGTTGAAAAGCTTGAAAGTGAACTGAGACATTTAAACAAACATCCTTTCCGTTTATTGCTCTTGTGAACACTGTTTCAGTCTCATATTCCTCCCTGGCATCTGGGAGACCAGTGGGGAATAGGGGAAGGGGTAAATTGTCCCTCCCATTAGGAGCCGTTGGCCACACATTTGTCCCTCAACAGACTTGTATGGCTGTTACATTAGTTTCAGCAGTCAAATTCCCCCAATTCCCTTAACTTTCATGATTCTTGTCCTGAGAGTGAGTCCCTCATTCACCCACACATAATAATTTCTGGTGCTTTCACTGAAAAATAAATATATTGATTAGTTCATGCCTGATAACAACATTCACGTTTGATTCTGTCCAAACATTCTTTTGTTTGAAAAGGGTTTATCTACAATGATGCTACAGCCTTAACCTTTAGTTTCTTGAACTTAAGTGAAACTGGCCCAAGTATTTTATCCTTTGTGTTCAACGGACAAATCTGTAGGGTCTCAAATTGGATAAAAGCGAGGATTTAGCCTAGGATCTTGTCTAACAAATAAAGTCAAAAATATTTTTTTCAGTTTTTTAATTTTTTGATTTTTTATAATTTTAGTTTGATTGTATAGTTTTTATGGGGACAGTCTGTATTGACAAGATAGATATGGGCTTGTAGTTTGTCTGATTTTTGAAGAAAAATAACAGTGGTTATTGAGTCAATCTAGTTTATTAAACTGATATTAAATTACAGCAAATGAAAAGTTGAAAACTAGTAATTATTACAACACATGTGGAGCGGGTGTGATTGTGTATGTTCTATGTTTAATGGCTGTTTCATCGATTGGACTGATGATAAACAAACGCAAAACGAATATGAATGCAGGATGTTAATGAATTTCGAACACAGGTTTAGTCTTATCGTGAAGCGTTTGATTTGTGTTGAAATATGAAAATAGCGAAAAGGAGTCACTAAATTTACACTGCTCGTATAATTATATTAACACATTAATTGAACGTTGCGAAATAAACACAAGGTAAATCTTGCACTACATATTACGATCCTAAAGCAAAATAAAGGAATACACATGTGGTACTCAATTTGTAAAATCAAAAAGAAAATTTTGAGTCAATTCTACTCGCAAAAATGGAAACGTTACTGAAAATATGCGGATATACATAATACGCACCAAAGGCAAAGAGCTTTGTTCAACATATTTCAAACGCAGTGTACAAAACTATAAAATCCATTGAGGGCGTCTTAAATTCACAGTATTATAATCCAACATAAATATACAATATCGTACGGGATGTCTGTTGATATGAAAAACATTTATTAAACTTCTTGTGTAAATCTACCAACGCAAAAAATTGGAAACTTACGAAAATAAATATACGCAGTTAACATATTGAGATATAATAATTCAAAATGACCAAATAATGTCAGTCAGACCATTGTAAATTCTCAGCTCACGAAATTGGTTAAAAATTTTAATTTACCACTTTATTTGGGTCAAAGCATACAATATTGTGAATTTTACAGGACAAATGGTATACATTTTACCTTGTTGTGTCAAAGTAACAAGGTGTGATCAAAGTTGGGTGACCCGATCGACAACTTGCCTCCCCCACCCCCACTTTACGCCATCAAAATGGAAATTTTGGTAAGAAGCTGACATTTTTCTCATTACCCAGTGAATTTAGGCCCATGCGGAGAAATGTTTCCTTTGATTTTATGAACAAAAACGTCTCACAAGTAGTACCACATTTATTAAAACACACTGTCTAGGACCCAATAATACCACATTTTGCTTCTACGTATACTATCCAGACGGTTGGGGCGATTTACTCAAATTTGTAATCGGATGTTTTTGGTGATATGCGTCAATGTGAAGATAAAACGTGAAAATTTGGATCTGATCGGGTCACCCAAATTTAACCTCCTGACACAACAGCGTGGAAACTTATTTTAAGGAAAATAATAACTTGGGTGTTACATATTAGGACAAAAATGGCTCCAAGTTGCACATTTTTGGTCGAAGAGTGAAAATTAAATGGCGTTTCTTTTGGGGCGCATTATAGTAACTGTTATTTTTATACGACTTGAACATAAAACATAATAAAAAAATTTAGTGAGATCTGTGGACATGTCTGGTAGGATAGTTTTAAAAAGGAGTAAAAAAAGTCAGAATGCTAATTCACATCTTAGAAATTTTAGTTCCGACTCAATTTTTGGTCTGCAGCAGAGCCATTTTTCCATCTTTCCCTCTAAAACATCAAAAGGACACTGTAAGCTCTTTTAAGCACCATATTCGCGTATGATATGCAAAAGACGCGCGGACATTTCATTTTCATGTAAGCAAATCGTTTTTTAACCGATTTTTGTTGGACTATCATGTTCGCAAATGTGGAATAAACGAGAAGCATTTTAAGATTTCTAGTTTGTATTTTCTGCCATTGCTCCGTTATATGGTCGACTATACGACACGAAGTCAAAACTTACGATGTTGTATTTTTTCTATTTTTTCCCCATAAAAAATAATGTTCGACAACTGTCAAGTACAAATTGTATCCTACAAAAAGAACCCGCCGCCATGTATTCTTTTCTTTTGAAATAATCATAATAAAAAGGTTTTAATGTCAGTCGTAAAATAATTTAAAATAAGAGTGGATTGAAGCTTATAGATCTACCATAACACCCAACAACATTTTAGAAATAAAAAAGTCGCGATTCGGAACTTTTTTGTTATCTAATTGACAACCAAAGCGTGATAATAACATTGACGTTAAAACATTTAAGGTTAGTATGTCAAAGAAGAAATGGTTCATCATATCAAAACCGGTGAATAGATGATATGATACTATATATACTGCTGATAGGAGTGGACCAGACTTTTTCGTCAATAATTTCGTATTATTTATAATCTTCCGGGCAAAATTTTTGTCAAAAATCCGTACACTGTTCAAGTTACGCGGTAAAAATTCCAACGGTTGTATTAGAAAACTGCATGATTAATACCATAGGGCATGCCTGCTATGATATACCAAATAAAAATAACTTCATGACATGATGTCACTGCCTAGTGTTCCAGGAATACAAGTTAATTTTAACTTGTATTCTGGAACACTTTATTACGGCTACTGTGAATCCGGCAGGTTGATCACTTTTGAAGATTTGTTAATATTACTCTTATTCCTTTAGTTTCCATTCAGTGCCAATTCTCCGGGCAGTTAACTGAAGTACAACATTGAGCAATTCGATGTGTTGCATAATCAAAACATGCCTATACTGTAGATTTATTTTATGGATCTTTATTTTACGCTCCATGGCATTGTAATTGGTACACAATAGGACCATTCAGAAGCTTGGCCCTTATCGATTGCCGCATCTGAATTTGTACTATTTCCTTCTATACTGACAATAACTTCTATGTGGAATTAACTGGGATTAGTAGCCTCACGTCCGGTTGGCCTTTTTGCACGTCCGGTTCTTAAATGGACGCGCGTCTGGTTTAGAATGGACGCCAAGGAAGAAAACGACGCCACGTCCGTTTGGCCTTTCTGACGTCCATTTGGCCAGTTCTTGCGTTCCGTTTTGTGGGAATGGACGCGTCATTCGCTGGCGTCAGTTGGCGATAATTGTATCGCCCAAATAGATATTCCATTTTGTCGAAGTCTGACCTATTCAAACAGTACACAGACTTAGTGATGCGGCTTACACTTAATGACTTGTATTCAAAAGGAGTGAAACAGCTGAATGATCAAACCATGCAGATTATAAGTGAATTACAAGAAGTGACAAAAGCAGGATCCAGAAACAAACACCAAATCAAGGAAGTGGTAAATACCATTAAGAGTCCTACTAAGTAGGCTCTTTCAAAACTGAGTGAAGCCATTTGAATACATGGTATCAAGAAAGAACCTTTGGAAGAGCACCTTTTGTAACCTGCATTCATTAACCCAATCAATGTGAATCGTTAAAATCACCACAAGAGGACAAAAATCCTAAGATTTATTAGATGCTTGTAATTTTTTACTAAGATATCAATCTAAAAGATCCAAACTATTTGTTCTGTGAAGGGGGATATAATAAACACAAAACAAGCATTTACCCCGAGTTGCATTAAACTCAGCCCAACAATTCAAGATCATTAGATAAAAAACTCAGACTGACAAAAACAGGATTAAGATTGATCTAATACCTAAAGCAACCCCACCGCCATGTGTATTTCTATCATTGCGAAAACCTAATTCGATGGAAAAAACTTCACCAGCATTGAAAGAATCATCAAGCCAAGATTTCAGTTATGGAAATAATATCAGGATTTTCTAGATAAACGCGAGCATGAAACTCAACAAGCTTATTTTTAATGCTGCGAGCATTGAGGTATAAACCTGACAGGTTACTATTGACACTATTGCGGTCTTGGCTGCGAGAATCACAAGAAGAAATAGATTCAGTACTAATACGTGAGAAATCACTAGTGTCCAATCTTCTTATCGAAGAAGAATTAGTGTCAATAAAAGAAGAACTAGTGTCATTAGAAACATGAGGAAAAATAATCACATGACCATCACTACTGGAAAACTGATTCTTGATTGAAAGATTATGATGAAGAGCATCACTCTCAGAGACAGGGTACTTGAGATAGAAACTTATAATCAATTAAATGGCAAGTCAGCAACTGGCAATTCATGGAAACAAAATTTAAAAAGCATAAATTACACACAAAGATGGTGAACATTCTACACAATCAACATGAAAATCAAGAGAACATTATTACAAGCAATATAAGATGTGATTTTATCTTCCTTTTACAGACATCCACAATTACTTACAATTATTATAACCAGACATTTTGTTAATATGATTTACAGAACTTTTTGAATATTGACAATGTTTGAGGTAGGTTAAAATTTATTCGGTAACCGGGTAGACAATATAGACAATACTCAATTAGGTATAGGCCTACATATTCATTTCAGAAAAGTATCAACATTGAGAAGTACAATTATGTACTAAAAAAATAAATACTTTGCTTTAAAAAAATGCCCATGTGGTTAGGAGTCATCAACACTATATGGATGATTCCAGTGTTCAGTATTCTAAAAATCTTCTTTTAACACCATTTGATGTACTGTTTCTTTAGGAAGCCCTTGAGATAGACAAAAGGACCTGGTGAATGTGTGACAGCAGGACGTAGATTGTTAAGAGAGAAGGAACATACATTGAAGAGATTAGAAGGCTCTTGTGCATGAGGAGGTAAATCATCATGTGAAAAGCAACAGGTCGTATGTGCAATAGCTGCCATTTGTTTAGAATTCCCATAAAAAATTATATTATGTCAATTCTTTGGTCAGATGGCTATTGAAATGGTTCTTCAGCTGATCGTCGCCTGAAAGAACAGTTTCAAGAGCCACTGGACTCGAGGAAGATAGATAAATTGAGAGCATATGCCTATACATGACAGCACACAGTATAACACGTGGCAGCTATTGCGCATGCGGGGGACTTTTGTCACTCACACCCCGAAATATGGTTGATGTCGTGTTGAAAATAAAATTTTTGCACATGGACAGCAGTCCGTGTTAACTAGAATAGTCAAGTTTGTGTTTGATTGTAATTTTGTTGATGGGATGACTCTTCATGGGATACTTTAGTTTTTAGGTACAGTAGAGGAAAAAATATGGATAAGAGAAGACATGTCATTGTGATTTGTGAAAATCATTTAAGTGCCTCATCTGATTTTAAGGAAGAGGTGTTATTTGGAGCACTAGAACAATTGTTTTTATCAATCAATATTATTTTCAAGAAAGTTAAATTTTAGAGAAATGTTAAAAATATCTAAGGCAAAATGTTTTACAAATAGTGGAAATGTCACAGTCACATTAAGTGTGATAATGTAGCCCATCACAACAACCAAAAATAATTACAAGAGATAGACATATATGATAAATGTGTTGCTGTAATAATAGTATAGGGCCATGGCCCAATCGATTTGCATCATCCCACGGAACCCCGGAGTTCACAGTAAGTGTCAAAATTTTGATATGAGAAGAAAGCGCTATATTTTCATCTGTGAAATTGTAGACTAACAGATGTTTGGTTTGTAGTTACGAGCGAAATGTGCCCCCTTTTGTCGACCAGTATTGTAAAGTGAACTCTATGGGCTGGCTTACAAAATCAGGTTCTTAGCTCTCACATGAAAAGGCGTTGAAATATGGGGCACAAAACTTTACACGTGGGGTTTTTGGGTGAAGGGCCCGTCCATGAAGATGAAAAAATGATTAGTATACAATTACAATTAACAATCACCTTCAACAACATACCTCTATAATATTGATAGGTACCCGAAATTTGAGTCAGCGAGCACCGATACCGAGGTACGTAAGGCATGGCAACCAGAATGGTCGTCTAGTGATTCATCGGGGAGTAGTAGTAAGGCCAGTGTTGACGAGCCCCCAACAGCCTTAATCAGGAATTCAGGTAAGAACAACTCATATCTGTTAGTGATTAGCCCAAATATTGAAATTGCAAGGTGGGGACCCGATCGACACCTGTCCATCATACCAATCCCCCCCATATGGTTGGTCCCCCGGCAACTTTAGTTGGCAAAGGGGGCTATAGACATGCCCTGCGTCCGTGGTGTGTGCCGTCCCCTGCAATATCTTGGATCTAAGTAAGTGTAGGTGTCCATCTTTCGCAAACATAGATGCATCTTAACGGCGGTAGGCTGGATACAAAGTGGGTCATGGTCATGGGGTTTGTAAAGGTCAAACTATGGTTCAAAAAATAGGGTCAAAAAATAGGGATAAACTAGGGTATATATGTTTAAACCGTGTAAACACAATATCTTTTGATCTAAATTAGTAGGGTGTCCATTTTGCACTGTAGATTTACCTGAGAAGGCGGTGGACTGAGTTCGGAGGTGGTCATGTGGCTTGGGTCAAAGGTCAAATATGGTAAAAATCGGACCCAAATTTGATTAAACCTTGTAAAAAACGATATCTTTTGATCTAAATGAGTGGGGGTGTCCATCTTTGCACTGTAGGTGCGCACCTGAGTAGGGGGGGATTGAGGTCGGAGGTGGGTCATGTGCTTGGGTCAAAAGGTCAAATATGGTCAAAAAATTGATCAAGTGGGTGTGGTGTGTGCGTCCCCCTGCCACGATATCTTGGGATCTAAGCAAGTGTGGGTTCTATCTTCGCAACATAGAAGTCACTCTTTAAAGAGGCGGTGGCTGGGATACAAAATGGCATGTGTCGTGGGTCAAAGGTCAAATCTGGTAAAAAAAGTTGTCCAAATTGGGTCAAAAAGAGGAAATAAATAGGGTTTATATGTGTATTAACCCCCTGTAACACATATCTTTGGTTCTAAGCAAGTGTGGGTGGCCATCTTCGCACCATGGATGTAGTCGGTAGTCAGTGGATGAGTTCGACGGGGGGGTATGTGTGTATGGGTCAAAGGTCAAATGCGGTTCAGAATGGGATTAAATTGCTATCACCTGTTCAATGTGGCAGGCTGATGAAACTTGTGGGTGTGGTCAAAAACAGTACATAGTTGTTCCCGAAAAATTGAGGTCATGTCAAGGGTCATGTGGGTCATCAAGGTTCAAATGGAAAGTCAATTACTATACCCTTGTCATTGTGGTAGGATGAGTGGATTAATGATGCAAACTTGTGGGGTGTGGTCAGCATTCAGTGCCAAAAAATTTCAAGGTCATGCCAGGTCATTCAAGGTCAAATGCACTAAGTATGTGGTAGGATGAGGAAACTTGGTGTGTGTGGTCAGGCATTCAGTGCCACAAAATGTGAAGGTCATTTAAGCCAAATCTCACGGTGATCTTAAATTATATTTCACTCCATTTACTACTGCGACGGGCGGGGGACCTTTGTGGTTCGAGAACCGCCTTGTTACTCATTAAGTCCCCCCCCCCATATCTTGTTACTCATTAAGAATTAAAAGTATTGTAATATACAAAAAGAAATGAGTGCAGAAATGTATGAATTTTAAAATATTTGTCTTGAGTGTTTGTTAGTTGCATAGCATTATAGACTTAATGATACTCTGTTGAATTTGATGCAAAATAGTACTTTACTTTATAGTCTTTGGAACTACATAGTCTTTAGCCTTACAGCCATAGGAAAAGAAAAAAAGTGCATACAAAACTGCATGCATTGCTATGTGAAATATGATTTATTGCATAGTGCTACGGAGGAAAAAGTGAAACTGGCTGCAAATTTGCCTAAAAATGGGGGATGGGTGAAAAATACAATAAGAAAGACATTTGCACTTAGCTTTTTTGTGTCGCTTGCCTCAATAGGAAAGGCACATAGGGATCACTTTGTCCAATGTTGTCTGTTGATGATGTTGTTGTTCTGTTCTGAGAAAGGGTTAACATTTGCCTGTAATACCCACATACTTCAATGGATTTCAACCAAACTTGAGTCATAGGTGCAACATGGGATCCCTCATATGTTGACGTCAAAGGTCAAATACGAAGGTTAACGTTCATGGGAGGTCAAGTTGTAAATAGGCTGAAAATGTAAAATTGACCTCAATTGAAAGTTTAGTTCAATTGGAACTTGGTTTATGGATATTACGCAGAAACCCTCATTTGTTTATGAGGTCTCTAGTGGTCTAAGGACCGCAATGTGTTTTTGACTAAGAAAAAAAGATGCATAGGACATTTTATATTTGTCAAATGATTCTGAGACAGCCTTTTTCTCTAGTGTATTGCATTTAGATAAGATTGTTCCTCTTTGTCACCTTTTAGGAAGTGAAACAAGTAGACCAAAAGACCATGCTGCTACTGTACTCAGTCAACTGGAGCAAGTCTTAAGAGGCCACACAGGTCACCCCCAGGCAGTGCAGGAATCCAGCTCATCAAGCACCATCGCATCTTCGCTCGACAAGGTCAACCAGCAGCTTAGCCAGGTCATGACTTTACTGCAGGCGAGGCAGGCCGAGAAATCATCCCCACCGACGACATCGAGGGAACCCACCGCAGTAAATGGCAGCCAACATTCCCATGATGCTTATCAGCTTACTCCAAGGAGTATGGTGCCACATTCTCAACCTTCCCACAATGCATTTGAACATTCCCATAATCCTCTGAGAGAGACACCATTGCACAGAGTGCCTACGTCAAGTTACTCTTCTTATGATAGATTTGGTAATGGACGAGCGTCCTCTGTTGAGGGCTATGCACCAGCTTGGCACCCGCACACCACTGCCACGCACGTTCCCCCCACCGTCCGGTTTGATGTGTCTACACTGAGAGTTACTGCACCAGAGACGGCTGATCAGTCGCTTGAGAGAAAGTGGAGGAGCTATTTCGGTGGTAAATCAGACTCAAATTTGTTTTCTCTTTCAAGCCTTAGTGTCTAAGTTCTGTAGTTTCTTAGTAAATTTTGTTTAAAAAAACAAGAATCTCATGCCGAGTGATTGTTAAGATAACTTTATTTTGAAATCAAGATTTGGGAACATTTTATATCAGAGGACTTTAAAGCCCATGATCTACTTTGAGGCGCAGCCAGCAACTGACGCTCTAGAGCATGCTTAACACCTAAAATTTGCTCCAAGATCAGGTGTGGCACATGCTTTAGAGTATCAATCATTAGCTGCGACTCGGAAGCATATCATGGGCTTAATGGCACAATTGAAATGAAATGGATCTGTGTCTCTGCAAGTCTAAGTAATTGAAATTGTTTGATAGATATTACGTCAAATAAGAAATTACTCTTTGACTGGGGATTTTACCACAAGATTACAGAAGACACGATATGATCACAAATTTCTCAAATTTTGAGTCTAATGAACCAGCCGGTCCTCTTAAGTGTTGTATTGTTGATTGCTGTTTCTGTTAACATTTGTTGAAGTTGTTTGTTGCCTGGAGTAACCGCCATTGCACTCTTCATCGTTTTGTTGAAAAAATTTACTGATTAAGGTCGCTCACCATTAGCAATTTTCTTGACCAGAATAAAATAAAATTCACACCAAAAAAAATCAAGATTGTTGGTATATTTGATAGAAGCATTCATTCGTTCGTGTTAAGTTATTGGTAATGGCTTTGGATCAGTGTCAGGATTAGTTGAGCTGTGCAAGCTGATCCGGGGCCACCTGTATCCACTCCATGATATGGATGCTCCTAAAATGGCCTGCTTTGAGGCCGGGGGCAGATTGGGAACAGTCAAAGGTTTCACCCTACTCTCATTTCAAAATTGGCTACTATGTACATGTACAGTTGTGCCTCTCTGTACATGAGACTGACAGCTTATATAACATCCCCTCCAAAGGACAAGATGTTTTCAGAATTCAGATGCTTTCGTGATTGAGGGAAGAGGGGTAAAAAAAATTACCTATGCTCTGTATGCAAGCAAGATGGCAAAAAGTTTGAACGATCCTGTTTGGCAATTTCAGCATTTGTGATATGAAGAGAAAAAAAGAGAGCATTGTTTTTGTAACTGTTAATGCACCTAACATACCTAATGCAATTTTTTTTTATGATACTGTGCTACTCAGTGTGTGGTGAAAAGAAGGATGAATTACACTTTAAGTAGGACCCATATCTATACTAATTTTTGTCAAAAAAGGGACCCCATAGCTATACCAGAGATGCAGATTTTGGGCCAAAATGTTTGCCGTTTTTTGGGTTCATCCTTCATGTAAGACTGCATAAAATTATCCTAGCATGAAATCTTCTATAAGAGGATCAAAGGATTACAAGGATTGTACAGCTTTATTCCGTAAAAGTCTTTACTCTAGTCTAACTCATGAATATCTTATAATAAGGACACACCATTTTTTCCTAAAAAAATTTTGACCTTTTAAGCAAATTTGCAAAATTTTGGCTTCAGATTGAGGAAATTTGTCTAATTTTCCAACAATTTTAAGAAAAAACAAGCCATTTAATTGACATACCAAAATTGACATGAAAAAGGGGTTATTATATACACCAGAAGGCTGAAAATGAGACCCATGTTTGCGGCACGTCCCCGTATGGTCATTTGAGTCGGGGAGTGAATACACTTGAAATTAGGTTGAAAAGGGGCCATAAACTTCTCCTGGGTGAATTTTTAAGGCAAGTGATTGCAGAGAGTCCTATTAGGCCCAAAATAGAAAACAGAATGTATCAGCATCCTGTAGCTCAAAACCTTAAATGCTATGCACATTTTAGTCAAAAAAAGCCATGCGCTATACAAAAATACTTTTTAATTGCATTTGGCTGCTTCCCCTCCAAGCTGACACCAACCTTTTTTCTTGGCCTCATCGGGTGTATTCATCCTTCTTCAGGCTTTGATCATAATAATAGTAATAATGATGAGATCTATATAGCGCCTTTTACACAAGTAGACAAAGCGCTGTTCTTGATTATTACACTGCCTTCAGGAAATTATCACAATTATTTCCCTTCACCTTGGCTGGCAGCTGGCCAAGTGCACAATCCCATCAAGATTGTATAGTCCCCATAACAGCTCCCAATATTTCACTTGGGTCGACGAGGCAATTAAGATTAAGTATCTTGCCCAGGGACACGAACACATTGACCAGAATGGGACTCAAACTCACGATTTACTATGTCTTATGATCATGAGTCCTGCGCTTTATCCATTACGCCACACATGCTCTCAAAATTGAAATGTCCTTTGAATTAAAAATGAGCCTGTTTGATAACTAAGTGATGATATTTTTTTCTCTCAATGACAGGTTCTCGATCACACAGCATTCCGGGTGTGCCTAGTGCTCCCTTAGGGAGATCATCTTTTGGTGGCTATGTGTCAGCAAGGTAAGAACATAAAGTTAAACCAATGTTTTAAATCCGGTTTTGTCCCTGCTAACGGTGGGTGGCCGGATACACCTCACACTCAGCAATACTGCTTTTGACCCCCTTAATGACCTTTGATCCCAGTATAAAAAAAAACCTTGTGTACACAACAAAAATGCATTGTTCCAATGCAAATAAAAAAATTCTACTATGCTTAAGTTAGGCGACGAAAATAAAAAACCCTGTTTTACGGGCCCGACCGACCCTGATTTTTCAGTTTTGCAGAATTTTTTTTTTTTAGTTTTTCCAAAAATCATGTAAAATCAGCCTGTTTTTAGCCCAGTTTTATCAATTTTGGCAAATTTTTTTTAGAAAATTTGTAAAATTTTTTCATTTTTTCTCTTGATTTTTCAGATTTTGGGGCTATTTTAGGCCAATTTTGAGCTCCAGAAAAGAAAAAAAAGAAAAAATTCGCGCGACCGACCGACCCTACTCGAAAGGTCCGCTCGCCCGTAAAACAAGGTTTTCTTTTTTCATCGCCTTATGGAGATAAAAATTCTTGAAATTATTTACCTTAAAACCGGAAATGACCTTTGACCTCCAAAATAAAAATACCTTGCATACACCAGGTAACATGAATGCAAATCTGAAAGTTAAGTCACTGTTCTATGTTTGGGTTTTGAGATAAAAATTTTTGAATATTTTGAAATATTTTTGGTTTTTGACCGGAAGTGACCCCTTAAAGACCTTTGATCCTGAAACTGTGGACAACCCAAAGACCCTGCCTGATAACAATACAGTGCTCTAATGACGTCACTCTGTTACGTAATTTGTAAGGACAGCGATTTTTTATCCCCCTGGCTTGAAAAGCAGAGGGGGATATTGCGAGGGTGCGAATGTCCGTATGTGTGTTCCAGTTTGGTTAGGTTTTGGTTTTTCATGGCTCGTGCGAAAAGTTTAAGTCCGATTTAAACCAAACTTGGGGTGAAGTGCAATAGGGGTTCCTTCATATGTGGATGATGTCAAAGGTCATGGACCAAGTCCAATAGGTCATCTGAGGTCATGTTCCAGACTGCCATCTTGCCAGGGGGATGTCGCAAGTTTACTTGCAGTATTTTTGAATATTTTTCAAAATTTTTGGCTTTCAAACTGGAAATGACCCCCTTAATGACCTTTGACTCCTTATCCCTGAACACCCTGTATGAGGCAAGGGTCAGTGGTTCCTCTGAAGAAGTTTGGTTGATATCGGCGTAATCCTGTAGAAGATATTTTGACAACTAAATTACATATTTGATGCCTGTGGCCAGGTCAAAGGTCAGACAGGGGTCAATATCATGTGACATAAATGGTCCAAGTCAGCGGTCATTTGATGTAAGTCTAGTCACAATATGTCAAACAATGACTGAGCTAGAAGCAGTTGAAGTGTTGAAAGAAAGAAGAACGCATCAAAAACAGAACAAGACGGCCTGAAGCCCGCCTTGTAAATATACTTGCCTCAATTTATTATTATTATGGAAAGTTTACATTTTTATTGCATTTAGGGACCAACTCAGAACATTCCGCGAGTCTTCACACCGTAATGGGACCAGTGGCGTGCCACCACCACCTCCTTCATACCAGACAGGCGGTTATAACGACTCTTCCACCACCCAGTCTAAGCTCCAGGAGTTGAGCGATTGGCTCAGAGACTTCCGTAAACCCCCTGAAGTAGATGGTAGCAGGGCATCTTCCACACAGTATCTTAAAAATTATTTGCTCTCAAATATGTGTAATGTCTGTGACTGAGGAACTCATCTATATTACCGTAGTCCAGGGCCTGATCGCTAATAGCCTTGTTCCCAGGACTCATAATATTACCGGAAAGTAGCCAAAATCTTTGGTGTTGAAGGTTTAGAGCTATGTTTTGTTACTGTGAAATCGTAGCGCTAAAACATATCTTTGGTTTGGATGCTATGAGGGAACCCACGGTGCTTCTTTGATGCACGATAAATTTATCACAGTATTCTGTTGGCTTACAAAATCACATTTTTAGATATCTTCAAAACAGAAGGAAACAGTTTCATTATGTACCCCCTTAAAATTTACAAGAAAAAAATTATTTTTTTATTTGTTTTTATGGCCCTTACACTAACAAATACCCTAAGGCCACAACAATGTGGATCACTAACCAAGTCTTCCGCCCATCAAGTTGGTTCATGGATTGGGTTGTAGTTGGGATGGGGGTTGTGCGAGCATTTGGGTGGTGTGTAAGGGAGACCCGGGGGATCGATGAATCAGTCTTGTGTGCAAGTTGGTGATTTTAGACAATTTATTTGCAGAAGAAATGTGTTTACAGATTTGGTTTTTTTTTTTCAAATTAGACCTTTAAGTAGAGGTAAATTAGAAATATAAGCCCATGGTCTTGGGCAGTGGGTTCTTGGTGACAAAGTTTGGTGATTACTAGTATATGACTTATTTGCAGAAAAATATTGTTATATATCACCAAATGGGGATCAAAGTCAGGTAGGGTCATTTATACTAACCTGAGCACAAAACTCCAATGAGCCTCTCCCAGTCTTTTGAGTTTAGGGTCTAGCACCCTGTGGTATTTGAAAAACAACACTTCAAGATTTTAACAAATGGATCAAAGGATTGGGTAGGGTCATTTTAAAGTCAATTAGCATAACCCCTTGGGCCAGTGTTTCATTTCATTGTCCCTGAGGTGAACCACATATGTTCCAAGTGGAGTCAGTAAAGGTTAAACTGTGCATACACGTATGAGTCCTCAGACCAGTTATTCTTTTCTGTTAATTTGTAGATTTTATTTGCAGAAGTGTTTTATATTATTTAACAAATACATTGCAGTCTTTGGACCAAAAGTGTCGTCTGCCGTCGTGATTTTGGAGTGGGCCAAAGGTCAACAGGAGGTTATCCACGTCACCTGAGGTCCAAGTCCCTGACGGTCACAAACAGGTCACCTGGGGTCACATGAGGCCACCCGCCCGCTCCCACACACCCCAGGTACATGAGGTCACCCCCAGACAGTAACATGAGGTCACCAAGGTCACCCAGTCACGAGGTCAAGTCCACAAAGGTCAATGATATTCAAGGTCCCCAAGGGTCATAGGAGGTTACCAGGTCACGTGAGCCCCCCTCCCCTCCCTGATGCACCACACCCCGTTCCGACACACCCCAAGGTCACCCAGGTCACATGGGGGGGGGGGGGGGGGGGCCAATTTGGTTTTCTCCCTAACTCCTTTTCCAACCACTGATGCTTCTCCTCACAGCCATCTCGGACAGGCACAATGCCCTCGCAATGATGTGGACAGTGCCCTTTTTGCTTCTGGCAAAAGAATTGATAAAGTTCCCCACAGGGCTTCTTCTTCAAAAACTTTTGCTGTCGTGTGTCGGGCTATATGGCCACGTTTGTCTTGGCTTGTGCTCGTATCTTACTAAAAGGTTCCAGTGTGTAGCGTCCTTGGCTGTAATTCTTCCCTGGTTCATGTTCTTCCGGGTCCCCCAAGGCTTGGCATGGGCACTATCTTTTCTTGATCTTTTTTAAACTACCTTTGTATCTCCCCTTTTCTTCAGGTTGCAAATTGGTGTTATATACGCAGACGACACCACAATGTACAAACCTATTAACAACACCCAAGATACTATGACTTTCAAGAGGACATTAACAAAGTCGTTCAATGGTTTGCATGCAACTTCCTTCGAGGCAATGCTCTAAGAAAACTAAAGCCATGGTCATATCTACTAAGCAAAATCCATACCCAAACCTACAGTTTTATTTCAACAACCAGCCCATTGACAAAGTTAGAGACATCACTTCCTGGGATCCACATTACCAGCAAAAGTACTGGACTGTACATATAGATGCAATCTGCAAAAAGGCTCGGAAAATCATTGGCATGATCCATAGGGAATTTCCATCGTGCTCCTAAAAATCTTCGTCGCACCCTGTACATTTCCTTGGTTCGTCCCAATTAGGGAATACCAGGCAGACAGCCTGGGCCAACCCAATTAACAAGACCCTAACCAGATCGTTGGAATCAGTTCAGAGATTTGCCTGTTGGACCATTTTGCAGTCTTGGAATCTGATCATGATGACCTCCTTTTCCAAACTACCCTGCCGTCTCTTGGGGCTCGGCGTGACTTTTTTGCTGGGGTTCTTTCCTCTGCTCCCAATGTTTTTACTCTCACTCTCAGCTGCCCAACTCAGATGTAATCATTTTTGTGCCCTCTATCCACCATTCTGTCGCCTCACTCTTTGTCAGAGAGGTTTCTTTCATCATGGGCCCAAGTTGTGGAAAGATCTGCCGCCCCTCCCCCCCCCCCCCCCCCCTCCAGAAACATGCTGTGACTTGTGCCTCCTTTCTGCTTCAAGGCAGCTGTTAGGACAATCCAGGTCTAAGTGTTTTATTCCTTTTGGTTTTGTCTTTTTACTTATTCTTCATTTAGTTCCCTTTATTCAATTGTGTTTAAAAGGCTTGGCCCTTTAAGGTGGCTTGAAGTCAGGAAACTAGTCAAATGGACAGTTTTTAGGTTTTTTCCTGTTGAAAGGCATAACCGTTTTCTTTCCAGATATTTAACAGATCTATAATATTTATTTTTTCCTCATATTTGTTCTTTTACTTTTACATTACACATTTTGACCAAGAAACAATCACATGGGCTGAACTGCAAAAGGGGGCGGGTAACTTAGCGTATTACGCAATACTGCCTGTGCTATCGGCGCGCGCGATGAGCGGCATCAGAACGCCTGATGCATCGATTCATAGACGCACACCATGGTAACTGGATGCCAATTGCTAAAAATGGTTGCCCCACGTGAGTTGCTTTTGCAAACAGAATGGGATTTAAATTTCACGATTTGAGCCTCATAAATTGTTGAATTTGTGATCATAAGTATCCAGATGAAGCAATTGACATGGTGCAGAAGCAGTGTGAAAGATAAGAGATGAAACGCTTGTGTGTGGAATAAGGCTATATTTGTAGCGAAATGGGACAAGATTTGGACAAAATGGCGGGATTTTCTCTGTGTCACTTTCCGGCGATAATTCGGTGATTTTCGGGTCCCAGTTTCTCGAAATCCATATCAGCAAACAGGTAAGAATGAAACGCATCGATAGAGCATATCAAAATCGAGGGTCGGTATTTTTTAGTTTTCATTTTTGGTTTTAAAAATCGTGATTTATGTCAACTGTGGAACAATCTTGGCGTTGTTCCAAATTGAACACGCGGTTTTGGCTTTTTTTGGCAAATAATTTGATAAATAGTGCAGAATTTGAAAAAAAGGGGAAATACCGACCCTAGAACTATGACTCTGGATTACAAAAACGAAAATGGCACATTTTTATAACCTTTCTATATTTGCTTATAGGGAACCAAAAAAAAATGAGTGAAAATCCTCCAGTTTTTATGATTTTCTCAAAAATACGGATTTTGGGGGAAAATATGTCATATTGGATTCCTGGTCATTCCTTTCAAATATGTACACTTTTATATATTTGGAACAACAATTAAGGAGATACGGCAAAAAAAGTCCCTTTGAATTCTGACTCCACAGCCACCTTAATCGTGCTTTAGTCAGCACTATAATTTGGGCTCTTGCTTGTGCTTTTGCCAAATGTTAGAATAACATGAGGTCACCCAGGTCACATGTCCCCCAGGTCACATGAGATCAAGGTCAAATTCAGGTTATCAAGGTCACATGAGGCCACCCACCCCTCCCAAGCACCCCGGCTCTCCCCGATGCACCCTCCTGACACACCGATCCTCCCCGAAGCACCCAACCCTGCCCCCTCCCCGATGCACCCTCTACAACTATCTACCACGCCCTTCCCAAAGCACCTTACCCTTCCCCTCCCCGATGCACCCCACCCCTCCCCAATAAATTCACTCATCCACTCCCCCATGCCACCCACCCCGTCCAAATCACACCCCACTGGCCCCCTCCCCAACCCCCACCTGCCCCGTTAACATTTTGACCACGGACACACACAGACACGTCAGAGTAATCCTACGTGCCTTCTGCAATTCTTGCAGACAACACAAAAATGGGGTTCAAAGGTCACATAAGGGTCATTAGAGGTCAATACGTGCACACCAAATATGAAATGTGGGGTCAGTGTTTTTTTTTTTTGGCGGAGCTGAAAGGTAATCGGCCCAAGGCCGTCAACCTAAAACCTTAACAGTAACCGACATTCACACTCCCACGTACTACTGCAATGCAGCCCGCTAAACATCTTTAACCCAGTTCCCTCACTTAATTACATTTACGCTTAGGTATAGAGGTAAATGGGGGTATTCAGAATGGACATGGACAAAACGGTATCAGAGAAAAAGTGCGGGCCTTAAAAGTCGGGTTTTAAGCTAATTTTTTCGCTTTTAAGTGTTTCGTAAATTTAAGTCCATTTTGAGGGAAATTTCCCCAACTCTGAGTAAAAATTTTTTTTAGGATGTTCATGTCAAAATTTAAGGACTTTCTGGAAATTTGACAAAAGTTTCATTGATAGGCCTAGGAAAAAAACAACTAATTTCTCAATGGATTTACATGGATTACAAAGAGTTATAGTTATTAGTACAGGTCCAAAAATGCAGAAAAACCCGCAAGGACCTGAGTGTTTAAAAGTTAATTTTAATGTGAAATTTCAATCCCGCTTTTCAACGAAAAGGCCACATTAAATGGAGTAAGAGTAAAGGTGATTGTCCGTTTATGTCTATGGTGTTCTCTACTGATGAGGCTGGCACTTGCAATAGCTCTATAAAGTACCGTGCGAAACAAGCTTGCGGTTTTACGAGAAGCAATAATGCATTGCAAAGGCCGTATTCAAACTGTGCTACTATGATGGTTCACCATTAAAACGGAAGGTTTTGTTTAATCTTGAGACAAGAAATGGATTTGAGGCTGAAATTTCAGGAGTAAATGAGAAATATATGGCCTTTCATTTGATATCATAATCGATACTACTTCCGGTAAATCAGGGGAGGTCCTAAAGACGATCGGAACACGCACCTTTAAAGCAACATTATAATTTTTCAAGGATTCAAATTAAAGGATCATATTCCAGGATGGCTTCCCCTTTCAGGTACTTACTGTAGCCTATGGTGCATGTGGTGGGACGCTGGTGTTTTTGTGGCACGCATCTGAAATACTGGGGTCTAGAACTAGATCAGAGCAAGCAGTCTGCTCGACTTGGCTCCACTGGAAGGAATTTTTTGTATACTTCGCCACAAAACTCAATATTCACATCAACGATGAAGCTTCAAATCGAGAAATGTAGTGTTGGATTGCCGTAATTGCGGAACACACAATTTCTTTTGTCACATCATGCATGCATATGGCCCGGGGCCGAGCGTCGGGCAGGTCGTCACAGACCCCACCCGGTCACTTGCCTATCTACACACTATCGTTATCACGTGTCATGGTGTCACCTGAGCACACTAAAATACAACATTCAACTTCATTATGCAGGCAAAATCAGTAGGCCCTACCAATCAATCGTACTTCAAAAATTCACACAAAACCAGGAGTATCCTAAACGATTATAGGTCCACGAACGCGTGAGCTCTCAGCAAAATGTAAATCGTTATATTGCCGACATTTCAACAGTATAGTTACTTGACGACAATTCGCGAGCTATCATGTTTCAGTACGACCGATCTCCTCCTCCTCCGCATCACAACTCACCCAAATGGCTTTGTTTTTTTGACCCCCCGAAAATATGGTCTGCTGGACGCAAGATATTTTCCAACTTGTCCTCATAGCGGCGCTATTCATAATTTATTGTGCGCTTATTCCGTTAACTAGAACCAACAGGAAAAAAAGCCCGAGTGTTCTGCTGCCGGCTCGGATTGCGTGCCGTGTGTCTGTGGGCGCTTTATCTTAAGAGTGAAAGATTGCAATGAAACATCAGAGTTGGCGATTGAAGGTTAGAAAAAATAGTGGCATACTCCTGCGCTTTGAGAAATTTAACTGCTTAAGGGTCCTGGACCATAATAACGGGCCAGAACTCAAATATGCAGTGTTCCAGTAAATCGCACCCACAGTTCAAACAGTTTGATTGCCTCCTCCGGCGAACTTAAATGTGGCAGCAAACAGCCCATTTACCCATCCAAATTTTGAGAGCTTCGTAGTAAGCAATAGTGACCTATATGTAGAGAATTGGTGCCTTTCTTATAAAGTATAACTTGGCACCATGATTCCCAATCAGTACTGATCATTTTTAAGATATGGGACCACCTCACCGTCAATTATCTTCAAGGTCAACGAGGTCATTGGGGTCATCTGAGGTCATTACTTGTTCCGGTGGTAAATGCCGCATTTTCATCGCGTTTATTAGCCTAAAATTATGAGTTTGAGTTAATGTAGCTCTGTATATTAATTAATATGGTATGAAAATTTTGAAATTAAGTTTTTTGTTTTTTTAAGTTTGGGGGGGGGGAGGTTACCCACCCCCAACGAATGATTCCCTTTCGCAAAAAAAACCAAACGAATATGGTCTAAGTTTTTTATGTAATTGTAAGTTCAGTCTTTCTGTCATTTTAGTGAAAGAAATTGAGGTACTATTACCTGGGGTGGGTCCCAGGGTGTCCTGTCAATGTTGAAGGGGGGGGGGGGGGGGCCCACTTGCCTATACTTTCCTGTGTAAAATGTCACAAAAATGGTACTTATGGTACTTATGATGCTACTGCAAAAAGCAAATACTGAACAATATTTGTATTATTTTCTTATTTTTAGGAGTAATAACATATATATGCTTATTTTGTCACCCATCATTGCCAATACATAACCAATTTTTCTTGCATGATGTGAAAACCCCTTGATTTTGGAGATTTTCAGATACGACATCTAGTATATAAACTCTCATAGTGACGTCATATTGTTAAAACTGATATGTTTGTACTTCATTTGAAGAAAGTACATATGTAGCGACACACTGCTATTCAAAACAAGAGTGTGCCCCTTAATTTATAATTACGAAAAATTGGTGGTGCGACCACTACCACCCCCCCCCCCCACCACCCCCGCCAGAATGTAGTAGAATTTTAACCCTTTGTTCGGACGATGGTTAACAAGTTTTCTATGACCCAATGGTTCATTTTGCTAGCCTGACCACCCATTAAGTTATGTTACATTTTAAAAGTTTAGATCATGCTCCTGTTATATTTTTAAATAATATTTATGGTCGTATTGCTTAATTTATTCATTTAAATGAAACTAGCTGGTTTTTTAATTAATTATATTAGTATACGGGACTAAAATCTCGTAAGTGCTCTACGTTTTTTAGTTACCTGAACTCACCTACTAGAAAGTTGAAGCCATGTTTTTAATTAGAGTCATGTCAAGATACTTAGTTTTGTCAATAATAACTTCTAAATGGAAGGCATGTTTTGCTACAGTCAATTTTATTATTTCACTGTATGCTCCAATTGGGCGATTTTGGGGCCAATTTTTTAGGGGGAGTGGTAACACTATTTACTAAAAAAAGTAACAATATTGGGGGTTGCAAACTTTTCCCAAAATCTGAACAGCATTGTTATCTTCTACAAGCAACAAAATGGCACCAATTTCACATGTATAAATGTTGTGGGATAACCTATTTTAAAAAAGAACTACCAAGAGGAATTGGCTACATTTTGCCCCAAAATGCCACTTTTACATTAAATGGCTATAACTACCAAATTATACCAACTAAGATTTTAATTAAATCACACACAACCTGATAAAATTTTTTGGCGTACGAAGTAGTCATATGAGAGTGCGAGGTGATAGGATCATATGCTTCATAAAACTTATTTCCAATTACTACACAGTATGGAAAAACAAAACAGTGATATGGAGGAGTCAAAGCAAAAGGTTTATAGGGCCCAAAACACTCACCCCCCCCTTGGAATAAATTAACACGCAAGAAACAGGGGCATAACTATCAAGAAAGGCACAGAAAGTGTTACACGTGTAAACACTTGTAACATATTATTGTAAGACTAAATTCAATTATAGTCAATACTCATGGTTCACTGTAGTTGTCTGGCGACTCTTTGCGTGCATTGTTAGTAGGGTCTTTACCAAGAAACAGGGAACCATTTTGGACATCAAGGTTAGTAACTGTCATGGTAAGTGATGTTTGTTTTGGCATAGATGGCCTTGCAGGGAATGATTTGTTAGTCTGTGTCACAGCCTGGGAACTGATTTACATACTCCACTTTTAAAACATACTGTGTGGGAGTATATCAGTGAAAATAGTTGAGATTTAAGGCCTTAATTATTCCTCTCAGATGATTCTATAAATCAGAGATTGTTTGTAATTATACACGCGATCGACATAAATTTTGGGCAGATATCGGAAAGGCATTTTGTGTCATCAACCACCACTATAGAGAAAAGGGAAAAACACATGTTTGACCAATTGTATTTAGATCCAAGTAGGTTGAGTTAGGTTGGTTATATTGGCCAGGGAAGAAACAAGGTCAGTCAGCACCAAATAGCCTTGGTTGACCTGGGCGAAAGTTCCCAATTACACAACATGTTTGGGGCTCTGCTCTCAGCCACTATTCATGACTTAAAGTCTTGACTCAGAGATTTCGAAAAATATTACTTTTTTGTGTAATAATGAAAAATAGTCCATTAGAACGAAGATTGTACCTAAATACAACATTCCGAAAAATTGAGATGAAATCGGATTTTTGTTTTGATGCAGTAAACATTTATGGTAGTATTACGTCCATAGATACTGTGTATAACAAAATTCCGGATCAGGAATTTATTACAAGTTGTGATTTTCTTATGCAGGAATTCGATTAAGCTTAGCAATTTCACACAGTGATGAGTATATGGACAAGCAGTATGTACATGCCAAAAAACACGATTTTTTTTGGAAATGAGGGCGCCCTCCTCAGGAAAATCTCTTGAGTCGGCCTTCTTTACTTGCTCGCTAATTGATTGCATGGCCACATGTGAGGGTTAGTGGTTAATAAATCTTGATTGTTTATGAGTGAAAGAACCCAACATGGACGGGTAGGTGACAGCCTGGCCAGAACCCAAAACCTGGGCAAATGACAAAGACGCGCTCGTTGCCGCTCGCGTGTTCTTCTTTTGAGGAAAGAAATCTAACACGAAAAGTCTTTGACAAAGACTAATGAATTTGTCACACATGGAGTGGTTACCTCTTAATTTAGAAAGTTTCTTGTATGCAACTAAAATGATTTTTCCTTGAATGCAATTCATCATTTTATGAAATGTTTGTGTATGTGAATTTGTGGGTGGTTTGCATGGTGCGGGTGTGATGTGAATTGGGAAAATTGAATGTAATGGTCACAAAATGTGGTACATAAAAAATTAAATGTTCAAAATGTGGGTATGTACAGCACAAAACAATTAAAATGTACAGGCTTGGGGAGGGGGGGGTTCTCACAGTGGGAGGTAGTATGGGTATTTTCCGCCTATAAGACCCTAATTTTAGGCTTTTTTTTATCCCCCTGGCTTGAAAAGCAAGAGGGGGATATTGGGAGGGGGGTGCGCTGTTTTTTCGTTTTAAATGTGTATGGTTCCAGTTGGTTAGGGTTTTCGTTTTTCTTTGTGTTCTCCTTTTGAAAAGTTTAAGTCCGATTGACACCAGACTATTATGTTTTCAGAACTTCCATCCTATACCTTTTTACACAGATTAAGCGGCACTGGCACATTTCACAAAATATGAATTTTCTTTCATATTTGGTTCCTCACAAGTGAGAGTCTAGGCCATTGGAAGAACAGAGAATATTTAACATAAACAATAACATACCCCAAAAAATTAGGGACATTGATATGAGGATAAAGATATCCAGGTTTCATTTGTAGGCCTAACTTTTAGTTTTCAATAACTTTAATCAACACATGTGTATATTAAGTATTTTGACTCGTACTCACTAATATTAAAAACCAAACAAAGGTTTTTATAGACCGGTTCAAACAGTGTGCATAGGTGGGAAACATTGCATACGGCGTGCGTGTTCTTGTGTTAAACGCCGCTTTCGTCGTCTGCTGAATTTTCGCGTCGCCGGCGACTCGAATGACGAAAATCGTTCCGTTTACCCATAAGGGGAAGAGGAAGTGAATTGGTCTTAATCTTTTCGGGCGAGGCTTGTATATAAAAGCTTTACAACCATGCAAAAATACGATTTTGAAAAAAATCTTGAGGGCGGCACTATTTTTCACAGTTGCCAGTGTCTCTGTAATGTACAATTAAAACCATGTACTGAGACAGTGGAATGAATTTTGAAGGACCCATGACATGAGTTTTAAAGACCCAGGACATGAGTTGTTCTGGGAGGCTTCTGATTGTCGGAAGTAGTCTAGGGATGTTCCATTCTTTGGGGGTGTCATTATTTTGGGTTGTTGTGTGTCTACTGTTGAAATTTTGTGGGTGTTCTTGGTGTCTTCTGGTTCCATTTCTTTGGGTTGTGTTTCCTGGTCTACGGCCGCCATTGCTTTGTTTTCCTAGTTGTCAACGGTTCAATGTGTTGATGACTTCCTGGCGTTTCACTTTTAAAAATATTGATAGTTTTACCATGTGGTGTTTATACTTTCACTATTGTTATAGGATCTAGTTATTCTAAACTTGAAGCGGTTCAAGTCAGATCTGAAAACATAATAATGAGTATCTTGGATGATTTTTATAGCAGGATACAAGAAGTTATCGTCTCGCTATGAGTTTGAAAATATTGCGCTGTCGCTCCGCGACCGATAAATTATTGTATCCTACACAAATCATCCAATATTCATATCAGACTTGGGGTGAAGGTGCAATAGGGTCCTTCATATGAGGATGATGTCAAAGGTCATGGACAAGGTCAAAGGTAAACTGAGGTCATGTTCCAGTTTGGGTAGTTTTGGTTTTTCTTGGGTATTCTTTGAAAATTTGGAAGTACGATGTTCAACCTAACTTTGGTCGAAGGTGCAATACGGGTTCCTTCATATGTTGTTGAGGTCAAAGGTTCAAATATCAAGGTCAAGGTCATCTGACGGTCATTTCCCTTGGTTAGGGCTACATTCTAGATATTATTCCATGATAACAATTTATTGAATTTTTGCCTGCATGACCAGATGTGCCAACTAACCCACTTGTGTATACTGCCATCTTGCCAGGGGGATCGCGTGCAAGTTACTTGCTGTATTTTTAGTTCCAGTTGACCCATTGTAAGACCATTTCATTTTCAGAGATCCTACTTTCATGTCCAAAGCCATATCTACCAATTTTCTTCAAAACTCCTCAAAAGTAGCTGGAAATTGAGGGAGATCAAAACCAGCCTATTTTCTGAAATTTCTGCAAACCAGTTTCGGGACCCCATTTTTTGGGCCTGGGAACCCCCTCCCTATTTTCGGAGACCCATTTTTTGGGCCTGGAATCAACCCCCCCCCTCCCGGTACAGGTTATAGAAAGCCAGAAAACCAAATTGAAAAAAAAAAACAAAGACCAAAAGTGCAGGAGGAAGATCATGTACAGACAAATTTTATAAGTAGGGATTCGAGATGTGCCCCGCAGCCACGTCGTGGATTTTTTCGCTTTAAGTGTGGTGTAGACATTGGGATGAAATATGGAAAAATCATGACATTTTGAGCGTCATAGTCCATTTCGTTTTCCGTTAGAGCATCAATTGGAAATTGAGGGGGGTCACCATCAAAACTGCCGCCCCACCCAATGTGAACGACTATGTGAGAGGGTCAAAGATTAGTAAATGGATGCCCTCCAACAACTTTGAAAAATCATTATCTAGGGTAATATTTTGGTGTAGATTCAAATCTGGCATCAGGAAGTCATAGCATGTTACTTTTAGAGTATTGAGGCCTAAATATGAACCTTTGTTCATTTGTGGCCAAAATATGGAGTAATAAACTCCAAAAGTAATGAACATTTTGATGTCCATCTTTTGGTCAAACAGAGGTAATGGTACATAGTGAAACTTTTAAACCAAATTAACCAAGACAAATTATGAAACACATTAGAGAAGTAATAAGTGAGGTACGGCCCTTGAAAATGGTAATTGTATTTTTTGGACACATTTTGGACCCCCCTGAAAAACCAATGTTGACATTCGACACCGCACCTCTGCTTCAGATTATGTTGAAGATATATCATTAAAAACTTCCCTGAAAGAACTAGCTTGTCTTTATTTTTCACAACAAATACACACTCAAAGTCCCACACAAAGGTTACATGACCCAGAGCATGGAGGTCATTGTACCATGCACACCACTGTAAAACTCAAAGTGACCTAAGAAGGAAAATCAACGTACTTATAATCTGCATGTTCATGAGAATATCTTAGTCTTGGAATAACAATAAAAAGCACACACAGTTAGGGCTCTGGTACTAACACAAGGATGGTAGTTACAGCACATGTGATGTTCTCCCAGTGTTGTATGTAAGAAGGACCACTAGAAGGCACAGCACTTGAAAGTACTGGAAAAAGCAAGGATTCAAAGTGCTGGGTTCTTTCAAGTGGTCCTCATAGTTAATCCGAGAACAATAGTATGTGTGTAAACTATCATCCTAAGTGGAGTACTAGAGCCCTAACTGTGAGTCTTTTTATTGTTAGCCCAAGACGAATTTCTCATTGAACAGGCAGATTATAAGTACGTGATTTTTCCTTATTAGAGTCACTTTGAGTTTACAGTGACAGCCAGCGTATAATCACCATAACATTCTATGGGGATATAGCAAAATTATCTGGTGCAGAAAACAATGAAGACATCGAGACACCAAGCTGATTCTTTCAAGAATAGTTCTGTGATGTATCTTCAACATATCTGAAGTAGATGGGGTGATATCATATGTCAACATTGATTTTCAGGGGGGCCAATAATTTCAAATTCAAAATTAGGATTTTTCAATAGGCTCTAACTGCTCTTATTACTAAACCTTAATGTACTTATTTTTACTGGTTAGAAAGTCCCGCAGTGTGACTCTGGTTAACAAGAGAAAACGGACATTAAAAATATTGTAACAGAGTTTCTGACCCCCCCAAAAAACTTGGTCCCACATGAAAGATATTGCATTTCTACACCCAAATAACTTTAAAAGTAAAGGATCTATTACATTTTTGATGCCAGATTTGAATTCTACACCAAAACAATTCCCCAGAGAGTGAGTTTCAGAGTTTGGGAAGGGTTTCAATTACAAGTTTAGGCCCTCTCAAAATTTGTCTTTGCATACACACAGCACTGTTGATGGTGACCCCCCTAAATTTCTGATGCTCCTGCGGGGCAAACGAAAAAAGGCCCGGCACATGAAGCTCAAAATTTCGGGTTTTCATTCTCATCAATACTATCATCACACCAAAAAAAAGAAAAAGAGGTTCCATGACGCTGCGGTGCACATCCGGAGTGTTGACAGAATAGCCAAGTTTAAGGGACGTTAGGATAGGGGAATTATCACTTACATGCCATTTGTTGCTTGGACCTATAAGGGTTGTTGCTTGTACCTACTATAAGTGGTTTCACTTCATTGCACAACTTAACACCACACTTCTGGAGTAAGGCCCAGCATCCTTGATGCTCTCGTTAAAATTTACTCAGATAACAGTATTTCGACATTTTGTGTCAGAATTTTGAAAGTACCTTATCAAAAAAATAATGCTACCCAAGACATTACCCTGCCCAGATTCTGGTAGAGACACAGACCATTTAACATAGATCTTGGGTGTGTCTGGGTGTGAGCCTACTAAACTTCTAGTGTGCTGGGGTGGATATTGGAATAAACTCCATGTCCTACCCAAGACATTTGATACCCAGATCACTTCCCCATACCATTCAATCAATAGTAGGTGAGTAGTTAAGTACCTTAATCATGTAGTTCAATCGAGTTTTTCTAAGAGTGTTTTATCCTATTAACTAATTGCTGTAAACATTGAGGAACTGATCAAGCAAGGACAGGTTGAAGTGTGCTGATGCTACAAGTGGTTCTCATGAAAGGCAGTTTGGTTTTACAATGAACTACTTGCAATAGGCAAGGTGCTTAAATTAAGATATTTGATGGGCATTGCCTGGACCCGATTAGCTACTTTGGGTCAAAAGGATGGATGGTTCCAGTTGTTTTCGCTCATTTGTGTTTGAATGGTTGATGACCTTTGCCAAGGATCCCAATTGGCTACTTTGTTGACACTTTGGATTGTTTCCCAGATGGTTTATAGATGATTCTGGTTGTTTTCAAGCTACATTGTTGGTGAGTTTGCCAGGACCTCCGATGCAGCTCTTGATCAAAACAACAATTTTTAAACAAAGTGACATACTGGATGGTTCCCAGATGTTTCCCGATCCTTTTGGTTTCAATGGTTGATGACCATTGCCCCTGGACCCAAAATTGGCTCATTTGGTTCAAAATTAAATTATCATACAATGAGTTTTAAACAAAACGGGGTACTTTGGATTGTTAACAGAATCCAAATGAAAAAGTCGCAACAATCGGGAGGGGAAAAGAACTTGAAATAATAAAATCCAAGGGTGATGAAGTCACATTGATGATTTCTTGATTGGAACACCAGTACTTTACAGACCACATCAAATTAATGCATGTTAAATCTGAGATGCCTATAAAATGTCAATGGATATTTTTAAAAAGCAGCTTGACCATTTTATTAGCTTAAGTTAGCTTTAATTTTGACGCTTACATTACTTATTTGATAATGGGAAAGTGAATTAGAAAAAAATGACCTCTAAAGTATATGACCTTAAATTAAAAATGCAATAAATGCTATAAAAAATGTATAAATTTGCTTGATGGAATTGTGTGCTACAACAATAGGTGCATTTCATGGATTTCAGTTAAGTCAGGAAGATCAAAGTCCAAAGAAAAAAGGTAATTCATAAATAAGTTGCTCAAAATAAGTTTCTTGTGCCAGTCAAGAGTCAAACACTAACATCTTTCACTAAAGGTCAAATTTGGAACCAAAGAATTTGCTCATTATATGTGCATGTTTGTTGACGTGCTGTTGCTGTTTAGCTAGTAAGTTAATGTTATTTTCAAAACATACTATAATACATACATTGTCAGTTGAAACCTGAACCATAGTATTGTACAACTAAGGAGATACTGAAAAGAAAGGTCATAAATTAAGCTCACACCGAAAACGGTGAAGTGGCCAGTCTGACTTTCAAGGTAATTGGCATTAAATCAAGTCCATTTCACACATAGCAACAAGGAGAGAGATGGGAGGTAATTAGATTAGTGGCTTAACTATGAGTCATTAAGTCAATGTAATCATTGTTGACAACCACTATGTTTTTTAATTGCATATTGTCAAGAGCATTGTTCTTGGTTTGGTTGGCATGGTCTGGTTTGGACCCAGACTATAATGGGTTCAGCTGGGTTAGCTTGGGGTAAGCGGGCATGTCCCGTGATCACCCTGGACACACTAGAGTCATACCCAAAAGTAACTCCAAGATTGGTAGAGCAAAATTGTACTAAGAAGAAAAATTTTTGGTAGGGTATGCTCGGAAAGTGTTACCATTACCCCTACCCCTAGTTTTTATATCCCAAACCCAATGTATTTAGCCAGGTTCCATCTAAAAACATTCTTTAACTTTCTAGTAGGTGAGTGCACTAGACCCCAAATATCAGGGTCCCCGTCCTGGACTATACACTATCTACACAATCCATGATGAGATTCTATACCTCGTAGAAGGTTGAACATTTTTAATTAAAACAATGTATAAGTAGTCACTTACAGCGTCAACAATTCAGGGTAATGGGCATCCGTTTCTAGGAAGACAGCAATGATATCCCTTGTGCTTACAACAAAATAATTGTAAGCAGCGAAGTGATCAGGACTGTTAGAGAACCTGAGAGCATTCGCACTAAGCAATATGAATGATTGTAAGAGATCGTTGGTAGCAAGAAGTTACCCAGAAGTTGAGGGTCATCAGGAATTCGGAAAAAACAACATGCTTTTTTTTTCGAACTTCGAAAAATAGAACCAAATCTAATACAAAGCCCCAGATCTCCTCCCTAAAGAGTGACTGGCAACTCCTTTCTGGCTTAATATATCGTGTCAGTTCGGAGATGGTAACTTGGACAAGTTCTTCAAACATGATAACCAAGGCTGGCTCCCATCTCTTTCATTTGCATGTTAGTCTCCGAGTTGGATCCCACAGATCTAACAAAGTGCTTGCAAAGTCCGAGTCAACGTTGCCAGCCACGGAACACACACCTGTAAGATTTGTTATCATAGACTGCGCAGCTATTGTACACAAACCTGCTTCAACCCGGCCAATATGCAACTGATTATTTGAGCCATACGTCAGTCATAGATGGGTACACGTACGGCTGGCTGCTTCCCTGAATTCCACAAGTCCTGTTTTTGACATTGTTTGCTGCTGTTGCTGCAAGCAGTGGTCAGACCAAAAGATGTCTTGTCTGTTGTGCTGTTCCACAACCACAGTAGTACCTGATCTGCTTCCAGATAGCCCCACTTGCTGCAATGAAACCTTAGATCAGCCAAATTTGGTTCCCCCTTTTTTCATCTGTTGAGGCATCGCCCATTCAGCCAATGAGAGTCAGCTCCAGGTGGGGATATGCTCACCAGGTTCCATACCAACAGATGTTACTTGGGTGATGCAAGTCTTTCTTTCCACAAAGGCGACTCTCTTGACCTCCAGACTGTTTCAAGAGGTTTGGACTTTGCTTAAGAACTCTCCTCGGATTTAGGCTGTTGGGCACAGGTATCCTGTCCCAGAATAATGCTGCTTCACGTTAGATACTTGGCAGCACGTTCTTTCATGCTCGCTACGCTACGACGGATGTCTGGTGGAACAATTCCTGCTAGGAATGTTATAAGTTTTCCGTTGGTGTTGGACGAGGCATCCTGTAATAAAGCCGGCAGGAGGCAAGTAATGGCTGAATCAAGCTTCTTGGCATGGGTTTGATCTTTTTCCCATACAGGGCAAGGCAACTCCCGCCATAGTAGCACAGGCAATGCCGTCTTCTTAGGGATTGTGTCGGCGAGCACCCCCATCTGGTTGCCAGTGAGTTGTTCAAGATGTTTATTGCGTGAACATACTTTTACTCTTCGGGCTTCTCAGTGGGTCTTAGAAGAAGAGTGCGGTCCAAGGTAACTCCTAGGTAGACATGGTTTATCACAGTGCTCAAGGGGGTGTTCCAGACCAAGTAAATTATAAAGCTGACGTTTGGCTTCACGTTTGTAGATGGAAAGCACACACATATTGGACTGGTTCGAAATATGCGTACTTACACACACAACATTGCACACTTTTTGGGTCCCAACAAGCATCAGCTTTGGCAGCTTTTCATGCTTTACAGGATGTGACAACGTTTCATTCTTTGCAGGACGGGGAAGAAACCGCAATGGAACATATGGCAACCTCATGAGGACCACCGCTGTCTGTTGAATCTCTTTCCAATCCCCCTTCCTCAATTACTTCTATTCTTGAGCGATTTGTCATTCTCTTGATTACAGAACAAGTACGCATGAGTTGGTCAATGCTCGCAAATACCTGTTCACTAAAAAATCCCGAGCGCTGGAAGGAAGACCACCTACACAGCAGCTTCTCTTCAACACATTTACAGACAAACTACACAGGATTGTCCTGAAGTCAGCATTGATCCCTTACCTTAGTTTCCTTCACAAAGTGATGGGGTGGCTTCAAGGAGAGCATGGTTGGGAGCCATTCTGGACACCTCTCCCGGAAGTTATTGAAGCATGTCGAAACCAGCTGCTACGGTGTCAGATGGGCAAAAATGGATGTAACCACCCATGTAAAGTTTGTACTGCATCCCTGAATTGCAGCAGCTTTTAGCCTTTGTGGTAGTGAATGTACAAGAGATGACCAATAATGAGGACGTATTTAGACTTTGTTGCAAGCTGTAAATTGCGATGATAGGGTGCTCTCTTTTAAGTGATTATTATAGTTGATACTGCATGTGCTTAAGAAATGGCATAGCACAGAGGATAGAGTGAATCGGGTGATTGCGATCATACCACTATCCATTTTTGTGTCGCCTTCCTTTAGGCTGGAAGACGCATATATAGGGATCACTTTGATTATTTCTGTTCTCTGTTGATGTCTGTTTGTGAAAAGTTTAACATTGGCATGTAATATTGAAGGCATACTTGATATCTTTAAAAACCAAATTGCAGTCATAGGTGCCACATGGGTGGGTCAAGCGGTTGGCTGAATGTAAATTAACCTCAATTGTAAAAGTTGAAATTCAATTGGACCCAACCTTGTTTACGGAGAATTACATGTAAACCCTCTTTGGTTTTTTTTTTTTTCTTGTCAAAGGTCACATATCAGGTCAAAACTAAGGTCAGATGAGGCCTATCATTTCATTCACAAACCGTGACAGCAGTGACACAACGGTCCGAGGACCGTGATGTATTTTTATGATAAGCATTATCTGGTAAATTTAGAATTATATCACATGATGTAACCGAAGTTAAATGAACCTGGGTGTAGCCATTGCTAAAATTACATGTTTCTAAGAAAGTCTTCTAACTTAAAACAACCCTTTTTATATTCTTAAGAAATACTTTCCCAGTTAAATATGTATATTTACACATGTTTTTGGCACAATTGGTAATCTTCTATCATCAAGACTTATTTTTTAATATTTTAAGTGTTTGACCTCATTTGACCTTTTGTTACCTCTATGTGACCCTGAACTTGACCTGTGCCGGTGGTTTCCATATCTATTTTTTTTTCATATGGATTAATCTACCTCTCTGCCAATTTGGTGCTTTTATAACAAAATCACAATTGTTGCCACTATCGTATCTGCCTTAACTCTCCGCCCGTAACATTCGCAATTAACCGATGTAGTGCTGAAAAATGGTATTTTGTAAACACGTAAACCAAAACCATTTTGCACGTACCCGACGGTCCTGGCGGACCAGAGTAAACTTAATATTCTCCGACCTCGTTGAAGTCGGAAGACTAAAACAGAATTGTTTTGCATGTATACTGCGAAGGGGTTACATATATGGAACTCTTGCCCACTATTAAAACATGAAACTGTACAGAGTGGGGATGGGGGTCGGGGTCAATTGTCATGACATAGACAAAAATATGTAATTAAATTGGGCCATCCCCTTAACTCACAACATACCTATTTAAAAAACTCTTAATGAACTCTTACTGAAGACTAAGTTTTGTTTAAATTAAACGTTGAAATGCCTTAAATTGTGCTGAGCCTTTCCCCATTGACTGATTTATTGCTCTTGTTCTTTCATGTGTTTTTTCTGTTTGGTAATGATTTGTGTCACTTTAACATTTTGGTGTTACTATTATTATTAGTGTATTATGCCCCATCATATCCATGACATTTATACTTAAGAAATCTTCATATCCTAATTTCCTTAACTCTAGTTTCTCATCATCAGTGCCGGCAGCGGAATCGGCCCATACATGCCAAGTAGTAGTGCCACAAGCCAGCCACACCCTGTTCAGGCTTGAACTAGAACGAACTAATCAGATAAGAGTCAGGGAATTCCATACGTGAGACCACCCACATGCGTGGAACTTGTTTACTTACTTCTACCCAGCAAGTCGGATCAGAAGAGAGTCTGATGTGTGAAGTGTATTCCAAATTCACACATCATCAGTATTTTGGCCTCCCCGCACTTTCCTTTGGACCTGCATGCTTGTTCCTCAAACACAGCACATACCAGTCAACCTTTTGCTTTGAGTTGGGTTTGTTGACCAAAAGAGTCTATATTACCTTCAAAATTCTATATGTCCACCAGAATCAAAGGGCAACTGCAAGATCTTCCAATTGTCCGTATGGCTCCCACTGCATGGTCTACAATGTTTGTTCATATGACAATCTGAATTTGAACAGAAACTGCCAAATAGCTTTAAACCATTCAAACAATAGAAGTGGTTTAAAACCAGTTTATTTGAACAAGTGACAGTAATTTTTTTAGGATACAATTTCTTTCTCCCAAATTGCACTTGATTGTTGTGGAACACCTACCGAGAATCATTCCTAAGGTTTGTTGGATAGCAAGCACGAAGCAAAACGGCAAACCTTTGTTTTGAACTTGCCTGCTCTCCTAATCGTCCCTATACTATAGGAAACCATGATTTGAATTCTGTCGTGCACGACAGAAATTACTAAATCATCATCTTTTCCTAAGACTTCGTATTCAGCTTTTCACTTCAGGTTTGATCTAATACATTGATAAGCATATTCCAAATGATAACAAAAAACCTTGGTT
>JAMKCH010019274.1:0-43669 GCA_023653785.1 Ophioderma brevispina | reverse complement strand
ATCGGAGACTCTCTTTCGCGATGTTTCCTGTGCATGTTTTGCAGCCAGCGCGGCCGCTTTTCGCATATTCGCTTTCCACGGGTAATCCACACGATCTTCCATGTTGACAAAACCACGTGAGTTGACCTCGACTGACCTTGCCACCTTGTCCGAGTCTACGTGTATGGTAAGCCGAATTTTGTTATTCGAAAACAAGTGTTTTTCGACGATAAAACTATTTTAACTAAAAACTTTCACAAAAACTATGTTTTTCACTAGAAATCCAAAGTTCCGGCCGATGACCAACATGGCTTCAGGGCAAAAGCATCTCACTGTTACACATAAACCAACAATCAATTTCTGTCATGGGAGTAGGCCTACCTTTGGAGTAGCCGCGAAGTCCCGGGGGGGGGGGGCACATCGCCGGCCGTAGGCCTAATGTGGGGTGGGGGGGTAATCATTCCCTCTAGATACACAGGCAGTTACTTTATCACTATTGACCCCATTCGGGAGTACCCTCAGAACGTGGGTACTCTCCCTGCAAATGAACTTTGGTCTGTGTGATTATTTTAGTACTGATATTTTTTGCCATTTTGTCTCTTGTGTTATAAATATATTATTACATAAATGTCACAATTTGTAACTCACATATAAATGCTACTAACTTTAAAATGGTCATAAAGAGCTTGTCGTCCTCTATGGGCCAAAGTGCTGCATATTAGGCAGCCTGTATGGGAGTACCTGTGAAGGTACTCCCGATGTAGCTGGCACTCCCCTGGCCCCTGTTACCTGTCAATTACCTAACAGGCAACTGCATTATGGTACTATATAAGTAAAAAAAAAAAACAAAAACTTACGCCCCTTTGTTGTGCACCTTTGGCTTGGGGGGGGTATACTGCTTCGCAAGCCGGGATACCCTTGGAGTAGAGGCTAAGTAGGCCTACAAGGAGTAGCCCTAAGCTATGGGTTACACCGTTGAGTAAATTCTGACTTGTAGGCTATACAACTATAGTGCTGACCACCCATGACTTGACGAAGAACTTGGAATAGGGGGGAAACAACACACATGGCCATTTCCGACTTTGCCAATGTATTCGATAAGGTCCCACCCCGTGGGTTCCACACGCAAAAGTGCTAGGGAAGCTGCGTCATCTTGGCATTAAGGGGCCACTTCTCCAGTGGATAAGGAAATTTCCCACACAAGAACTCAGAGAGTACGTCTGTAATGGATCTCCATCTGTCCACCGCCAAACTCCTCTCGGGTCTATCCCCAGTACGGTTTTGGGCGCATTGATGGTTTTGATTGTTTTTGTTAGTCATCAATGCACCCTGACAGCTAGAACTTTTTTCGGACATTGCGTCATCTACTCAAGTGCAGTGGCAGGAAAATGGGCCATGTTCTTCAACCCAAGTAAATGTTCCATTATGAAGATCACAAACAAGCAGGGACCGCCAGACCGTGACTATAGTTTCTGTGTGTAGGCGCACTTCAAGAAGTGGACTTGGTTAAAGATCGAAAATAAACTTGATGGGATGTCCACTACAAGCGACGGCCAAAGCAAACAAGGTTTTGGGCTTCTGAAGAGAAATCTGTGGTTTTGCTCCGCAAAAGACATCAAGGAATAAAGCTTACAAAACGCTGGTTCTGCCTATTCTAGAATGTTCCAGCTGCTCCTGGGACCATACAAGAAACGAATTTGCTCCAACATCGAAGCCGCGCAAAGTAAAGCTGCCATATTCGTTCAGAATGATTACAATCAGCAAAAGCAGAGTCCCCTGTATGATCCAGGAGCTTGGTTGGCGAAAAGTCTGGAAGAGCTGGAAGGCCAACGTAGAGGCCCGCCTGCAGTTCATGCACAGAATTGTTCGATCTCATTGGGGATGTAGGAATCCGTGCTGAAGACTATTTGCAGCTTGTACACAAGGGTGATCGGCCACCAAAGGAATAGTAGACGCTTACACAACAGGTTTAACTTCACGCCCTACCGTCAGAAAATCGAGAACCTTTAGGCAATGAGAACATACATAAGAAGGTCAACGGATCAGTCTGAAGGGTTACATGAATTTACACACTCTGATGTGTAGTTGTTGCTTGGCAGTTTTGCAACCTAAGGCCACTTTGAATAAAACCACCCCGATTTCTTGCAAATAACTGGTCATGTGACGTCCCGCTGGGGATTTTCCCAATTCATATGATTTTGTTGAAGCTGCCATTCGCTCCAAAATCATTATTCATGCAAACAATAACCAATGTTTCAATCACATTTTGCTATATATTGTTAAACCGTGTAAAGGCAAACTAATTATGCAAAACCTCACTCTTGATAGAAATTGATGGCGCAAAATACAAAATAAGGTGACGTGAAGCAAACGAATCAAAATATAACATCTATATTGAGGGTTCACCTTCTTTCATGAGACTCTATAAATAATAGAAGTCAGTGTTGGGATTGGTTATCATCGATAGGTCACATCCAATCAGCTCAGAGCTACTACCCCAACATGTCTAACGTTTGGAGAGATTGGTGTATGAATGGGATTTACAATCATGTTCTTTTCCATACCAGAGCAAGTCCCAATCCACTATATGAGGACGACCATTATTACACACCACTCCTTCTAAAAATAGCGAAGGTGTCTGTTTTATTAAGTTTCATCTTATTTTCATGAGAGCTTACAAACTTACAACAGTGTTAATAAAAGGTTCTTAAGATTTTGCTCATGTGTAAATTTAACGTTATACTGGACGACGCATGCGTATGTGTTGGGACGAAATGTGAAACTAAAACACTCAATGAGTTTAACTCTAAATAAACACATTTCAAGCCAATCTGTGAAGAAATTTTAAGAAGCGGTTTGGCTTGATTCTGGTATATTAGGTTTATGGGTGTAAACATTTAACCAAAAGTGAGCTTGGGTTTTGGTTGGAGAATGGTGTCAATTTTGGGGTCAAAGGTCATTGGCTTTAAATAGTAATTTAAGTATATCGTGTTGTGGACCTCCAAATGAGAGGAAAACATACAACTTTATGGCAGTGACATTTATTTGGTCATTTTATACTTCTGAGCTCTTCTGTAAAATTCAGGTCTTAGTGACTCCCATAACTATGCACCCAGAGGATACCGTCTCACCTGCAAGTCCTAGATTGAGATATAGAGTTAAACCAGTTTTAACAGAGTTTTTTACTGTACCGCGTGTAATGCCAAAATCCTGAGTTACCGCTGCATAAGAATCTTGTGGTCCACATTATCAAGTCCCAACATAGCAACAATAACAGCTCTGCCAATGTCAATGCTCTCAAATGGTATCATGAACAGAGAGAACGCATTCCTCAAGTGCAGTGGGCAGACCGATACGCAGATTGAAGCGGTTCAGAAAGGTTATTGAAATCACAACATAATCAGCAACTTGCAGAGAAAGCAATTTATCACAATAACTTCCCCAAACAAAAAAAGAAAATTGGATACGGACCCTGTAGTTCCCCAGCTCTTTCTTTATTCAAAGAGGTTTTTTGAGTCACAGGATTTGCAATAGCTCTATGGAGCTGAGTGTAGGAAAAGCAGCTAAGGATATTGAGGTATTAATAATCCTTGTAAAAAGGGATCCAAGCCAAGTCAGAGAGATTTTTTGACAAGCCAAGTGGGCACTTGATGGGATCGTAAGTTGCAAGACGTATTTTATATCAGCACAAATTTCAGAATAAAAATATTTGCCCAGATATTCAGTGTACACATGTTAAACTCGGTAAAAGAGGCAGGATTGAAACACAATGGGAGAAATGAAAACAGGAAGGTTGCTGGACCCTCGGAAGGAGTGTTGAATGACTAATAAGGGAGTGGAGGGATAGGGATTGGTGTGATTAGTTGTGTCAGAGAGTGTAAGATGAAAGAGGAATGCCTGGCGGAGTGGGCCGTGAGTGTGGTGGTTCCAATTTTTAAAGGGAAAGAAATGATAGTGGTGCGTATAGGGGTATGGTGTTATTGGAGCATGCAATGAATTTTGTGGAGAGATAGAATTCGGAGAATAGTGGAAATGAAGGAGATGCAATTTGGTTTTATGCTAGGAAAGGAACGATAATTTGCAGTATTCATTTTTGAGGATGTTGCCAAAGAGGAGTATCGAGCTAATTAAAGGATAGAAACTTACATGGTATATTCGGGATTTGGAGAAGGCATTTGAATAGAGTCCCGAGGAAAGTGATAGTTATGCGATGAGGTAATTGTTAGAACGTTGTTGAGTTTGTATGAAGGAACAAAGACCATCGTTATAGTGGTGTCTGAGTTGGTCTGAGGGGTTTGATGTGAAGAGCTGTGAAGGTGGGTGTGCATCTTAACTCCGCCATGGATATTTGCAATTGTGAATGAAGTTTTGATGAGCGTGATATTGTATACTAGCTTATACTAATGACTTGGTCTGGATTAGTCGACATAGAGGGACTGATGGAAAAGTTTGGGAAATGAAGACTTTTGAGAGTAAGGGTCCGAAGGGGTAAACTTTCGGGAGACAAAAGTTATGGTGAGCTGGGTGGAGGGGGAAGTGTGAGAAAGACGAAAATGGGGGAAAACGGATCAATAGGAGATGCACACAGATGAAGAGTGTGACTCACGCTGGAATGGCAAGAGATTTTGTCGTGAGGAAGATGCGAGAAAGAGGAAGAAAAGACTATAAGAATGGTGGACCAGGTCCTGGTGGAAAAGTTGTGGGATGAGGTGAAATCGATGTTATGAAGGAGTTCTAGTACCTGGGGAAAAAGGGTTCAATAGTGGATGCGAGGGGCGGCGGTGACAGCTAAAGTAAGGTTTGGGTGGGTGAGGTTTAGGGAATGAAGGAGAATTTACTACACGGGAAAAAGATTTCCTTGAAGATGAAAGGAATGGTGTATATGAGAGTTATGTGAGATTGGTGATGCTATATGGGAATGAGAAACTATGAGACATGGTGTTGAACGGAAATGAGCGGGGATTTTGAGGAGGACAGAGAAACGGATGGTGAGAGGATGTATGATTGAGGTTGATGGATAGGAAGAACACTGAGAAAACTCGATGCAGATGTTTGGTTTGGAAGAATCGCGTGGAAAGGATGACAAATGCGAATGTGTCGTTGGCATGGGCACAATGATGAGGAAGGATGATGAGCATATTTAATCCTTTCAAATGGGGAAAGTTTATAGAAAAAAAATTTTAGACGTGCAATAAATCAGAATTTTCACCTTGTTTAGGGACCTGCTATTGAAATATCTCTTTGCACTTTGTAAGATGGTCTTGGAGTTCGATGTGAGCAGGTCGAGGACGAGGGGACGGCCAAAAGAAGAATGCAAGAAGCAGTGGAGGAGGAGAGTAGGAAGGTGGACTAAGGAGGGAGGATGGACCTGTGCTAACTAGCATGAATAATGTTAAGAAAAGTGAAATCGAGTAAGTAGAAGTTGGATCGAGCGGTCAAATATCTTGGATTTCCTGAGACAATAGGAGCTTGGTAGAGAGACTCAGTTCACCCACCCGGTATTTATAAATTTTGATCATCATATATACATGAAATTCGCCATAAGTAAAAATAATTATTGCAATTAATCATTTGATTTCCGTTCGGGGGATTATATTAATTCAACATAAATGACTCCAATTACAAACTCCCTTGATAAATGACGGCTTTAAAGAAATTAAAAATCAAACGACTTTCAAAATCTCTCCGGAATATTATTATACAGCAAATCCTCCTAATCAGATTGTAGCTCCATTTAAATTTCAAAGCCAAAAGCATGTCCGGTGGCATGGTCAAGGTTGCTTGACCATCCAAGAGATCGCCAATTGATGGCGTTTATACCGTTGCTGTACGCAAAAAAGTGAGTCACTTGCGTAAAAGTGAGTCCATTGTCCGTGTGAGTAACAGCAGCTCGGAGGCCGCCCCCATAATCTTTGCGCGCGCGAACCATATTATCGGCGGGTAATGGCGTGATGACTCCATTTTTCTTTGTCGACGGGAAAAGGTAACATCGGTTCTAAGTTATCAAACAAAGGACAGCCTATACGTCTAGGTAGAGTACACGGTCACGATTCACGAACGGTACACACACTCAATGTAAGCACTGCAATGAATTAAAAAAGGAAAATAACATGCAATGATGCACGTACGATATGCCAGCCCCGCTCCTAGCCCGACAAATCAATAATCCTTGCCTAGATTCACTTTACTCGACTCAACGTCACACCTTAGACCCCAAGTACCCGTTCCCGGTTACCTGCCCAATTTACCGCCCTTTATTCTAGTAAATCTTACCAAATGACCCAACAAACAGTTATACAAATACAGTAAAAGGCTGGAATATAGCCACTGAAACTGGTAATTACTAGAAATTTCTCTTTAGAAGTATGGGATCATGTGGCGAATGAATTACGAAAGTACGAGTGGAATTTGTTAACACAGAGCAGATACCCAGTTGTGACGTAAATCATGTAAAGCTTGTAAATAGCTAATATTACGCGTCGTTGTCGTTGTTTTAATCATGGTGCTGGCGGACGTTAGGGAGCCTCCAATCAATTCCTGTTCGCTCAATCGTCCGCTCTAAATGCCCTACAGTTGATACCAGCTTTTTCTGGCTGGTTTCAAGAACATTCTGAAGAAGATGACGAATATTGAAAATACTGGTTACCACAAAGAAGCGCATAGCAATCGAGAACATTTCTTGATCGTTCACAAAACTATACATTAGAAATTCAACCCACTGACTGGCGCAGCTCTCGATAATGTACAAGGGCTTTGGTGTGCGGAACTATGATTACGTGTTGTTATTGCTATGAGAGGTTCCCGGTGGCACGGAAAAACCAATTGTAGGGGCGAAAAAGGGGTATTGGGTAAGGTATTCGAGCCCTGTGCCGTCCGTAGTATAGTGAAAACCACTTTTACTCCAAATGAGTCACCTTGACTCATTTTTGGACCGGGTTTTTGGACCAAGTGTTTCACTTACAGACAAGTGACTCACTTTTTTCGTGTGTGAGATAAAATACGGGTAATGAATACCAAGGAATTAACATAACATATTGATACGACAGACTGAATCGGGCGAAGTAGAAAGAAGGGGGTGAGGGGCCGATTGCTGTGAGTGGAGGGGGGGAGGGAAGTAAATCCGGCCACCCCCATTGCACACGGGATAAAACGGATTAAAACGGGTGTTTTACTAGCGCTGCTGGTGCTGCTGCTGCGTGCTTTGCTTGGTGCTGGTGCTGGTGCTGGTACTACTACTACCTACTACTACTACTACTACTACTACTACTACTACTGCTATGCTACTGCCTAACTGCTACTGCTACTTACTACTGCTATGCTACTGCTACTACTACTACTAGCTACTACTACTATTAGTCCGATGCTCTGACTAGGACACTCCTTAGGGTTATGTGGCCCGTTTCCGTGTATAAGTCAGAGCAGAAGTATTATTATAGCTATACGGGGGGTTCCCCATTCACGCATTTTAAAACTGGTATTTACTCACCTTATAACTTACAAATCCTACCAAAGGGCACGATTCTTATTTATAACGGGATGTGCAGTTGTTTATGTCAGTTGTACTTACGAGGGACTGTTTGACGTCAATTACTGGCCGCAACTGAAAGAAAATTAAGGCACTGAAGTATACTAAAATTTGCCTTTATACATTCTACATCGAATACTTGTAGAAAACTGTTTTTATAATACATCAGTATTGCTTTATTTTTGTCCTAAAATTCATATTATGTATGAGTTTAATAACACCAGGGGGAATAGGAATCTCCCATAGGATGGTCGGTAAGTGACGTATTAAACTTTTTCCGAAAGGTTTTTGGTCGGAAAAAACCAGCCGATATCTATATACTTAGTCTCATAGCCCCGGGCTTCGCCAGGGCTATGACGGTCAAGCTACTCCTACTACTACTACTTCTTATACTGCCATCAGTTGGGACATTAATTATATGTGAAGACTCAATGACACTTAAGTAGTTACTGGATATTTTGAGCTGGATATCCAATAAAAACCACAAAAATAATATTTGTCTAAAAACGTAAATGAATTACTGACCTCTACAACTGACATTGGCAGCCACGTTGGACGCCATCTAGGGATCCATTAACATCTTCAGATATCAATCACTTATGGTATTTAAAATGTCTGAAAAATAGTGATATACAAACAAACATTACAGCTCTTTGCTATAGATGTAGTATAGGAGTTATAGCCAATTTTGGAGCTAGCCATATGAAGGATTTGATTAAATCCAATAGTTTGAAAGAACGATGATTAATGGTTATAAATAATGTATACATGCAAACAAAACAGTGATTCGAAATAAAACCCCTTTCTAAACATATTTTGGACACCAAGTTTCTAAACATTTTGAAAAAGCTGTATATATATATCGTATAATTTATATAGATATAGAATAGATATATATAGATATATATAATATATATTATCTATATACCAAGTTACCATTCTAACCGACGTTAAAAAGGAATAAATATTCAGATGCTTATTGTATGTGCGCGGTCAGATGAACTTCTTAATTAAGTGGTTAATGAAAATATTTTAATTGGTCAAAATGGGTTGACTGGACCGGCACAATAATTACAACTTTTGATCGTGATTAACAGGGGAGGTTTTAGTGTTTTGGTGGCCTTTGAAGTTTGTTGTTCTTTTAAAAAATGCTCAATTTCTGACTGGAACCATAGGATCAGATTCAGCATGGAAACATCGTGTAGAAAACCGTGAAAACTTTTATATATTTATGATAATAACAAGGAAGCTGTGGACTAAATGACAATTAATTGCTACTATCAAATCTTATTCATTGGAATACTGACGAATCATCAGGTTTCAGGTGATTAAATGAGCATCGGAACTGGTGACCCGTTCAAATTCGCAGGGTGTCTTATGCTTTAGGCATACTGTTTCATTTCATTTCTCTTCTTTCTTATTTGGATTCCATTTCTAAGTATAGGGTTGCATATATATATAATAAGGATGGATAGATATATATAAGATATATATAGAGAGATATATTATATATATATGTACCAGCTATATATATATATTATATATAATAAGGTGAAATATATATATATATATTGTGCATCTTGTACCACACAGATATGTTCAAAACTCTCTTTAAAAGTGATTGACGGTTGATGAAACAAATTAATGATCCTTATTTGAATATGTAATGACTTTCAAAGTTTTTGTAAATATAGGTGCCAATGTTGCCAAACATCTGAGAACGGAATATGTGACACAAATTATGAAGAATATCCTATCCTCTGAAACGAACTAGTATCTGTTCTCCACACTATGTGGTTTAAATTGATGTTGTAAACCATAAATTATACGCAACACTTGATCCTAACGAAAAGTCTGGACAGATGGAATAACCAACTTTTTTACATTGGGTAAAACACAGGTTTAGCAAATGAAAAGAGTAAAACCGCTTACTACCATTTTCCACGTAATAGTTTTAGAAGGGGGTAGTTCCTAAGCGATCGAAAATGCGAAGGTCTTCCGATCTAGAAAAAGGACAAGTTCATTATATTCTAATTATAGTCTCCCGTATGTATTCTACTTGTTTTCTTAAAAGTTTAGAGCGTTTGGTTTTTAATAGGTGCTTTGTCATTTATATAGGAATAGTATAGCAAACAATTTGGCTTTTGACGAATCATTCAACTAGAAATGGCCCATCCTTCATTTATGATTATGGTTTACACTGGGGTGGAAAATACGAAACGAACTGTTCTTGGGTATTTATTTCGACTTATCTAAGGCATTTGACCAAAAATCAACCATGAGATTTCGCTCAATAAACTGAAACATTATGGTTTCAGATGCCGGTATTTAATTGATTGAAATGGTTTGAGAGCTACCTAAGCAACAGGTTTCAGTTACGTTCACTATAACTCATGTAAAACTGATATTAAACACGTCACTTGTGGTTGTTCCACAGGGTCGCATTCTTGGTCTCGTTATTATTTATCTTGTATATTAAGATATTATTAAGGTCGTCATCCAATTATGATTTTGTTATTGTATGCGATGACCACAACAATCGTTATTCTCACAAAGGACCCTTGGATAGTAACTACACATGGTGGAATATGGAACTCCAAAAAGTAGTAAAACTGGTTTAAAGCAAAACAAGCTATCCATTAATGTTGACAAAACCCCAAACTATATGAATTCATGAGAACACCTCAAAAAACCTTTAAATTTAAAAACAATTTAAGCGGTTAATTTTGGATGGCCAAAAAAAGTCTTAAGAGAGTTAAAGAAGGTGAAGTTCTTAGGTTCATTATGAGGAATCTGTCATTTAGTATCCCAGTGAAGCAGAGCTCATATATGTCAAGTAATGTTGTATCCTAGTAGCTATAAATATTTTGTTCCTAACAAGATTTTACTTAGTATTTATTGCCTCAATTTTCTACTTCATATATCGTATGGGATTTCTTGCATGGCGGAAGTAATCATCAAATAATCTGGATAGGTTACTCAAAAATTGCAAAAAAAGAGCTGTAAGAAATATTTCAAATTCTATTTTAGAGCCCCATATTGGCCCATATAGCCATTGTTTAGTATCTGAAGATCCTCCTGTTTATGATCTGATCAATACAATATGCCATATTATGTTCAAGTATACTACGGCTAACCTGCCAACTGTGTTTAATGATTACTTCCTTAAAAAATCAATCGTTTATTCTATGAGAAAATGCTGATAATTATAAACTCGTCAAAACAAAACCGAATTTGCATCAAAATCAGTTGTTATGATCACCAGGGTCCTAAGGTATGGAATATTTAACGTAATTGATTTTTTAAAAAACACAGCAAGAACAAACGATCATTCAAATTAAGTTAAAAGACAGTGTCATAGTTTTGTATGAGTAATGTTTCAAGGTTCGCGTCGTAATGTAAATAATTTTGGTATCGTATAATGCAATATTTATTGTGTTTGTACGTAAACTCATTTTGGTAATTAGGGGGTCACTCACTTCTGGCCGTCATTGGCCTTTCGAGAGGTGACATACGTGCCTTAATTTCTTGTGTACACCTTACATTGGTTATGTCATGTATGGAGATAATGGCCTGGTGAATAAATATAAATGTCAAATGACAAATTTGCATTTAACCACACTTTTGAATAAAGGGGTGTGTATGCCTAAAACGTTGTGATAACATAACACAAGTTTCAATATCTTGCACTTGTATATAAACCTCTAAGTGCAAAAAATGGCCGGCAATTGTGAATTTGATGATGAATTCTTAAATTTGGCACAGAAATTAAGCACGTCAAGATTTTCATGTTTTTCCGTGAGGGATCAATGGAGGTTTACAAAAGGGGTCAAAAATGAATATTGCTTCAAGCTTGTTGAGAAGTAACAAAATTTTGCAAACTGATAATACGGATTGCAAATAATGCGTGTTAGTTTGTTGTACGATATGATTCGGTAAAATGGTGAGAGTCGCCGAAAATTAAATTATAATTTGGTCGAACAATGATGGCAAACTGTGCATCGGACAAGACAATGGAGATTGAAATAAAGAATAGTTTTCACATCTGTCAGGTTAATTCCAATCGAGTTAGAAGGCGGCTTGTGAAAGTATGAAAGTAATCCTAGCCGGCAGGTATAATAGTCAGGGCTCCATAGAAGACAACGGATAATCATAAAAAAATAAAGCTGTGGTGAATATGAAAACCAATGTTGCGTGAAGGTCAACTGAATCGATTTGCCCTATTGTTTTCACCATGTTCACGGATGTGAGCCCGACTTGAAGACTATATCTCCGAGCCACAACGGTGTCCGTATTCGACGCGTCAAATATTATTCGATGATGAATTCGATTCCATTCATTTATTCCTCCTTTAAACTTCAAAATTCAAATCAATATACAAAATAAAACTATTGATGAAAATATACAGCAGAAAAATGGTAAACAAAAGCAATAGCTAAAGTTTGAGACGAGAATATAATTCACAGTCGAAAATGATTGACAAGCTATTCAAGCAACCATTAAGTAATTTTGATGAATAGGTATCAAATTAATTAGTACAAAACAAGTGGTACATGGAGATATTTGATACAATATGAATATGAGCATACTCTATAGAATAAAGTGTATCATGAAAAAATGTAAATATGAATACAGGTCACTGATAAAAGTGGGGCGTGATGGCACAGTGACCCTTACCCTCGTCTACCAAGCCTTTTTTGTAATGTAACACGGTTTTCAGCACCCGAGTGCTTATATTTTGATACCAGTGGCTAGCTATGGTCCTCCTATTTCCATTACCCGAATAACTAACACATACTTACATACCTGTATGGGTCACAGTGACGTCATCCCTAGAGTCGGCGAGCCGGGCCAAATTGGCTTTTACACAGAAATAGGCGAAAATCTTTTGGCTAAAAAGGTAGGAATATCGGATTTCATGAGGTTTCAGCTCTTAAATGATGGCAATGACTATTTTACATTTAATTCAAAAATGAACCATAAATTATAGTTCTTGGGTGGCAACCGCCCCCTTACCCATTGACTTTGACGAATACTAGTTGTTGGAAAAATTGTGGAAAATGTTCACTCAACGCCCCTATTTGGCGTGAATTTTTTAAGTTTCTAAAAAACCCATTGGGAAAACTTTGCCAAATTTGTCATCTGAAACACCCCTCATTTGGGGAATTTTGGCTTTTTTGTCTCTCACCCAAAGACCCTTTTTTTTAGTTATTGTACTGAATGCCCCTGGTCTTGGAATCACCAGCCTTACACCATGTCCATTTCATAAGTGATTGCCCCTCGGTAAAAGCGTGTGAAACTATGTTGCGTGAAGAGGTCCAATGAATCGAGTGCCCTCTTCACAGTTTTAGGCGGGACTATGAGTCCGGTAGAGGACTATATTTCCTGCACACCGGTTGTAGTAGACTAGGCTACATTGCATTCACGGAAGGGTAAATAGGGGTAGTAGTGACGTGTTTCTGGATTAAAAGATGTTAGTAGGGTGCCACAATTTGGACATTGGCGCAAAATTATGCGGAAGTGGGCACAGGAAGGGTGCTTCCCTTTGCCCAAAGCGTAGACCCTTGAAAATATTCGGTTTTCAAGACGCTTTTTGGCCAAATCCAAATATCGTGCTTAGTTTTTGAGTTACCGCCAGATCACTACAAAACTAAGCACACCTTGATTTTTGGAGTTTATGATAATACACAATAATTCGGAGGTGTGCCTAATTAATTTTTGTTGGAGGTCACCTTCGAAATCTCGTTGGCGGACCAAAAGGGCGGCGCATTCGTTGGCTCTTGTCTAACGACAGTATTTTGAGGGTAATTGTGGGTTGTCTTTATGTGAGTCTCATTCACTTTATTGTTCTTGGTTAATATTGAAGATAATTTAATTATATACATGATGATACCAACTTTTGTGGGTTTTTTTATTGGGGGTTTTAAATTAAAAAAAAAAAAAAAGGCATAATTTTTGCCATTTTTTTCAACAAATGTGCGTTACTGAAGTACCATTTTCCCTCAAAATTAAAAATTGTTCTTCATAATTGAATCAAGACTTCTCAGGAACTTTGCCTCAATAGTAAGCAATTTGTGTGAAAAGCAAGGATCATAGCACGTTTAACTTGAAAGTTATAATGTGGTCTAAGAATTAACGGGGTCTTAATCACAAAAACGCCAATTTTGCACATTTCTCTAAACACATGAACAAAATTGGTCAATCCCATATAAAATGCTATTGACATGTTTTTGATACCTAACTTTAATAAATGCTGATTTCGGTTTGGGCATGCCCGTTATGATTATTGTTTTTTTTGCTGGGAACCTCCTAATCCAAAATGGACGCTGTTTGACACAAAATTACATTTCAAGGATATAGATGAAGAAAACCTCCAATCAGCATGTGGTTATGCATTTTAAATCAAAACAACAAATTCTACTTGATTTTTCACTTCATATTTTACATAGCTCTTGAATAGGACCTCTACATAAGCAACTGCGTGTAGCAGAGTGTTCAAACCGCTGAAAAGTTGTCCATTTGAAATATGTAATTTGCCAGAATGTGTGATAAAACTATATTTTGAGTTGCATTATTGCCAACTTATCAATATACAACCCGAGGAAACCAGTCATTTTGTGCTTTGTCTCAGATCTGTATTGTTCTTCCAAACTATATGCAAGAATGACTACAGTCTAAATATCTGATTAATAGGCGGTTCTTGTGCACTCTTTGGAGTAGTGCAAATCCTTGTACCCACCCACATTAGTTGGAGGTGCAATCAGCATTGCAGCGCAACATGTCATCCCAAAAAAAACCGGGGGAAAATCCCAACTGGAAGTGACACGTATGTAAGGCTGTTAAGACACTTTTTTCAGAATCGGTCACCCAACGAACTTTTGAAAATTTCACCCCAAAAACCCCATATTTTTAAATTATACTACTGTTACCCAAAGACCCCTATTTTGGGGCGAAATTTTGAAAATTTTTACCCAAAAGACTATTTTTAGAAAAAATTTTGCAAAAAACTAACCCAAAGACCACTTTTTTTGAAACTGTGCAAAAGGTCATCAGCAAACCCCTATTTTAAGAAATTTGTCGGTCTGTCGCCGCCAAACACCATTATTTTTTCAAGTTCCTGTCACCGAATGCCCCTGGGTTTGGAAAAGCGCGAGCCTTAAACCCATATCAATTTCAGTGAGTGCCCCCCCCCCCCCGTGGTTCAGAAACAAACCGATGGTGCTGCAGTACATCCATCCATGCAATTTGAATTTCAACTGGAGCTGTTAACAATCATCCATGGTCGTGTGGAGATGGAAGGTCTGGTGCTCGAGTGACGTGCCTCTATGATGTACGCTTGGTATAGTTGGGCCCTCAGTACCCTTTTTACGTAAGTACTTGGCAAGGGAAGAAGTTTGGCTGGATTCAAAGACGTTACTATTATTATATAAACTCTAGGGATGCTTGGATCAAATATTCCAGAACTAAACATGGGGACCGAAATTCATTGACCCTGTAAGTATAGGGCGGAGGTAACTTCTTGGACCATGCAAAAAGGCACATACAAAGGCTTTCAGAGATGTGGTCTCATTTCTTAGTAGCCACATACAATACAGTTCCTTGCCCTTGAAAGCAAACATACAGCCGTAAGGGAATGAGCTCATATTATAAGCCACTTACATGCTGATTTTTAAAGTTTGTTCCAAGGCTGGACATTGATTGTAAAAATGGGTTCGGGATGCAGGTTCTGTCAGAAATAGACATGTGCTTGAAATCCATACCAGTCCACAAGCATCTGATGCCAATACCATGGAAGAGGTTATCCGGGACGTGATATTTTTCTGTAGTTAATTTGTTGGCAATTACACTATAGCTGAATAGATTACAAAGAACTACGGAAACATTTGCATCTGGGATGGTCATTATTTATTACGACAACATCCGGCTAGTGTACCGGAAGTGAAGCATAGTGTGCCCTGCAGGATTAGTCTTCGATCATGCCAATTTCCTCCAAATAAATGATTTTAACGCTGAATTCTTGGTGTAAATCCATTAGCATGTGGATCACAATGTTGCAAATACACGTCCACACGTCCATCTATAATCCTGGCATACTTGAGTTCTTTCCACTATTCAACTTAAAGGTCTGACTCAGAGATTTTTCCTGAGGAGGGCCGCCTCCAATTTTCAAGCAAATGTGTTTTTTGCATTATACATAATGCTTGTCCGTAGTGAAATAGCTAAGTTCAGATGACGTCCCTCATATAGAAAAATCAAAACTTTGTTGTAAAATTCCTGCCTCCAACTTTCGAATATGAGCATTTTAGGTGAGTTTTTTTATTCCACTTGTCTATTTTCAATTTAATAGACGAAAAAATCTGTATTTCAATCTCTTAGTCAGTCTTTAAGAATTTGCTAAGGACAGACTTCTAGGACATTCATCTCTAAGGATCTTTAGGCCTATATCAACTTGTTGGTTGGTTAGGGTAGCAAATTATTGTGAAGAAGCTGTCTTCTACGTTCTATCCGTGGACTCTCGTTTATTGATTGTAGGTATGTATCACAAACCCAATGCACAATGTTGCCGATGCATGGAGGAACGTGTTTCATTATGATTTTCATTATTGTCTCCGCCAAATCACCAACTATTAAATTAGTAAACAAATTTCACAGCTCTTAATAATGGCCAAAAATCCAAACTAAACAAAGTAAAGAGTGTTGGGCTTGGTGTTCCTACTGGTGTTTGACCAACTCTCCAACTCATGCATAAGCACAGACTTGGGAGTTTGCAGGACACCCTATACTGTGAATAGGGCAGTGGTTTCCGAGTGAATACTCAAGAACTTTACGATGTAAAACCAAGGTCCTTGCAAGACTGCAGTATTGTGAAAAGATGTGACTAGTGTATGCACACACCTCTTAATTGAGTAATTTCTTGGCTTGGTAATGAAGCGGAATTTGGCGTAGTGCAAGTGTTGGCATTTTATCGTAAAAGCTAGTCTGAGCATGAATGGTCTGCTATTCTGCTGCACCGTCAGGAGTAGCCCTGGTTTAGGATTATGTAATTTCTTCATGTTGATCAGGTTCATTTGACAGAACATGCAGACTCTGTGTGGACAAATTGGTGGGAGCGACATATTTCCTTCATTCTCTAGGGATTCAACATGTCATTTGGCAACTCTTTCTCATACATTATTTAAATATATAATTAAAAACATTAATGAAACAGGCCTCAAGGCATTAACAACAAAATGCCTTGTGATACCCTAAAATATCAATAAAAAATGCTGACCGAGTCCAGAATGGGAATCGTCGAATGCGCGTTCCCACGACAATGATAGCCCCAAACAACAGTTGACAAGCAGCTTAAGAAAATCTCTAAGAGACAGAAAGTTCAAAGAGTCTTTGGAAACATTTCTTATTGAAGAGTGGAAAGATCAAAGTATGTTAGGATATAGATAGACGTGATCTTTTTGCAACATCGAGATCCACATGCTATGAATAAAACAAACAGGTATGATGAAATGCCACGAAATTCCAGAGTTAACGTATACGTTGGAGGAACCCGGAGGGAACCTGCATCAAAGGACTAATCCGGCATGACCCACTTTGCTTCACTTTAAGTACCCCAGCCAAGAGGTTGTGGTAATATTTTCTCCGGACACCGGCGTCATGGTATTGGCATTCAGCTGCTTGTGGAATGGGATTGGACTTCAAGTAAATGTCTATTTCTGACTCAAACTGCATCTAGAACACGGTAGTTAATCAATGTAACAGCCATTAGAACAAAAACTTTGAGATCAGCGTGTGATGTGCTTATAGGAGCTCATCCACTGACAGGCAGGGACAATATGTCTGTTTTAGAGAGCAGAGGGAAAGTTAGAATATTGTTGTGGCTACTAAGATGATACCACATTCGTTGAGACCTTCAAATTTCACTTGGCATGGATAGGAATTGTAACAGCTCCAAGTGAAATTCAAAATTGATGGGATGACCTACTAACAGCACCATCTGTTGGTTTGGGGATGACATGTTGTTTTGGAGATAAAATGCCGATTGCACTTCCAATCAATGTGGGTAAAAGAAAATGGACTGAAAGTACATGAGATTTGAACTGGTCCAAAGGAGGAGTGCAAGAATCAGCCATACAATGCAGCTATTTATCCTGAGAACGAGTCAAGATCATTAAATATGGTTCAAGAAAACATTCACAAGATATAAAGTCAGGGACACGAGATATCTACTAAGATTAGTAGTAGTATTCTTCACATATACTTGGGAGAAGAAAATTACAGAATGAGATAAAGGACAAAATGAATCTGTTTTAATCATGTATTTCATAGGTATGAGCAATATTTGAAGCCAACTTCCAAATTAGTTTTAATCACACTTTTTGGCAAAAAATGCATATTGAAAATGAGCAAATTGTAGCAGTTAAGCATGCTACAAGAAGTTGTTAAGTAGAGCTTTCTCTTAAAGTAGTAAAAATAGTAAATTTGTAAAGTGACAACAACAGTAATTGGGGGTTCCTGGGTGCCATTTTGGATGCTATTATGACTTCATGATCAGTACAAAACCTTAAAATAGTAATGTAGTACGGTTACTTATCATAAAACTTACATGTTTATATAGATGTTTCTGCTAAAACTGTGTTTTTGTGATTGGGACACATTTTACTTTGGGCGCTGGGCGCTATAACTTTTTTACAGAATAGAAAGATAGTTGTAGAGCGGGCCGTGCCGTTTGCACAGTGTGCATAGTTTATAGGGACAAAGTGCTCCAAAAGTAATAATTAACATGAATAAAGAATTTAATTGCATGTAGAAAAAAATGTCTCTTTTTTCTGATCTCTTTTGGTAGTATAAAAAAAAAAATCTTCAAATTTTTGCTGCATAATTTCTAATGATACCACCTTAAAACCATCAAGCATGGTATAATCCGTAGGAAAGTTTGATCTGCTTTAAAATGACACCATTACATGCTGATTGGAGGCTTTATTCAACCCGTTATCCTTTAAAAACTTGTTTTATCAAAGCAGCGGGCATTTGGCCGCCATCTTGGATTTAGAGGTTACCGTAAAAAATGAATCAGCAAGGCCATTGCAGCCAACTGAAAACAAACTTTTATTATAGTTCGGTGCATCAAAAAACTTCAATAGCATTTTTATTATGGTTACTGACACACACATTGTTTCATGTGTTTAGAGAAAGAAATGTGCAAAAAAAACATGGCACCGTATTTTGTGATTAAGACCCCATTCATTCTTAGACACATAACTTTTAAGTTAAATTAGCTATGATCCTGGGCTTTCACACAGAATGCATATTATATGAGGGCAAATTCCTGAGAAGTCTTGATCCAATTATGAAGAACAATTTTGATAAATGGGGGAAAAATGTATGTCAGTACGCATCATTTTTGAAAAAAATGCAAAAATATGGCCTTTTGTAACCCAAAACGGTGTGTAGATAACAATGAAACCCACAAAGGTTGGTCCATCAGTAGTGTAGATAAATAAATTATCTTCAATATCTGTTAACAAGAACAAGGTGATTGGAGAATCACAAGGGACATTACCCTCAAAATTACTGTCGTAGTCAAAACGGCGGCCATTTGGCCGCAATTCTTGGATTTCGAGGGTGACCGCCCCAACAAAATTTAATTTAGCACACCTCTGAATTATGGGTGTATATATAACAATAGCAAAAAATCAAGGTGGTGTGTTTAGTTTGTAGTGATCTGGCAAGTAACTGCTTATTTTGATATTGGCCCTCCATTTTCAAAGTTAGGTTTGATGGAGCAAAAATATCCTTAAAATTTTTTGATCACCCTCTAATACCGGCTGGAAATATTTTGATACCCCCTTTTGGACCTAATTTTTTTTGATTCCCCCTCATATTTCCAACCCACCAGAGTATTTACGAACACTCAGAAAGAAAGGAATGAGCAAAGACGAATGTTGTATTTGTGGAAAATTGTAAACAATTGCTGAAAGCTCTGATTGACAACAGATAGTAGGGTTATTAATGAGAATCCCATTCTATTAGTTGGGGAAGAAGGTTTTGAAGGTTTATACGTAATTTTACCCCTATTTTAAAAAGATTCCCCACGTTCACAGAGTGGACCAAAAATTTGATTCAGCACCCTTCAAAACTATTGAAAAACATATTCAAACCTTCTTCCCCAACTTCTAGAATGAGGGACCCCAATAGCCTAACTCCAAACCATATAGGTCGCACATGCACAAGCTACATGTAAAATATTAGATTATTTATGTCAAGACAAAGAATTTGCTATATACATGTCGATAACTTTGGAGCAATTTGAATTTAGGTTAATTTGAAAAAAGTAAAAAACTGCAACTTTTAAACTTAAAAAAAATACTAGACCTACAGTTAGCTCGAGCCATCGTTTAGCCCGGGCGCACGACCACACCCAATATGGAGTGTCTAGTCAGAGCAACCTCGGGACTATACCATACAGGCAGAAAGTTTGGTACACGACCCCCCCCCCCTTTCCCAGCCATCACCGTCGGTATAATTTTGAAACCTTGTTGCAGCGTGTGCCCGTATGTGCCTTTTGCAATATGCGGATGTGTTTTAACCATTTCCGCATACATGTTATTGTGAATAGAAGAGGGATTACTTTGCACGTTTGCAGGGGAAAATGGCCGCCGACAAATCAAAACAGTCCAGCAGTGTGTTTGTTGCGTTTTATGCCTCGTTTTTGCATAATCCTCTTCATTCTTGAGTGCAGTAAAGATGGAAGTAAAACGACGAGTGTCATGCATTCTGGGGTATAAGGGATATGTCTATAGATATGGGCTAAATTTGTATCTAACGGCATTATTTAGGTTCTACCAGTATCCAATAAAATATCAGATTGTGATTTTTTTTCAGTCCTTATAAAATTCTATCCAAAGATGGGTTTTGTGCATTGTTTGTATGGAAATGTTTTATTATCGCTTTTTGGTTGAGGGGCTGTGGCGTCAATTTGGTTTTGACATGGGGGGATATGGTGTGATGGAAATTATGAATGAAACCGGGTTTTTTGGATGGTAGGCCTATATATGCGCGTGAAGCCCGCCAAATATTTTGCCATTAGAACCAAAATCGTTAAATGTACTTCAAATTAGAACAAAATGGCGAAAATTGGAAACAAAATATGTGTTACGGGTCGTACCCAAGGTCAGAAAAGCAACCTTCAGTGGTTCTTAAAACAAAATACAATGACTAGTTGTAGAAGAGGCAAGGAGACTTGGAACCAAGTGTAAATTCACAACATGATTTTAAGTCAAATGAACTGAAATCATAACTGAAATCATCAACATCACAAAATGCAAATTCATTTTAACATGCACAAAACGGAGAGTTCTGACCGTATCAATGCAAAGCAAAGTAAAACACACCATCTCATGAATTATAAGTTCAAAGTTCTTGTTGGGTGCGCACAAGTGTATGCAGAATCAGGTCCACATAAATCTTGGTGACACAATTCTTGCTGGTGTAGTTCAACTAGTTTCGCGTTAGCGCAAAAGTCCTTTTAGTCTAGACCGGCCGATTAATTTGTAAACTCGTCGAATTGGAGAAATACTGGAAGTATAACTGCAGCTTAATAGTCCATACAGGTACTCAGTACATTAAAGGTAAACTCTTTGTAGAGGCAGCACTGGCAAAGACAAAATCCTGCTGGTATTCTAATGTTAACCTTTGTTTTTCCAAAGGCATCAAATTGTGTGCAGCTCTGACAATTCTAGCGACTTTCCAGAATTGTAATAACAACATAAAGTTTTATAACTAAACTGTTAAACCAGTTCTCCACCTTCTGTTTGAGAGGTCTACACTCGCTGAAATATCTTGTCAACTGGCGAGGAGAAATGACTTGCAACAGAATTTGTCCTAAGGAAATTTCCCAAGATGCAATAAAACATGCGATCGAAGACAAGTTGAAATTTCGCAATCCTTTACGTTCGCTGGAACATGATCCACATCCTGTACTTGATGTGTTTTGACATAGCAATTACACACAGTCTATTGTCCATCAACAGGTGTGAAATCGTGCTTCCTATAGGTAAACAAAGAATCTCTGTACAGTTCTTAGAATGGAGAAGATAAGACACTGTGCTCTTATTGTCCTCTGACTGCAAACATCTTCTAACATGTTCTTACTCAGGAAGTTCTCACTCTAGTCCACTTAGAACTAGGTCAATCAGATAAGTCATGCTTATTGCACAACGCAAGTTTTATATTAATATTTTCCAGTTCCGAGTCCACACTCATAATTTAGATGATTAATTTTCACATGATTTAATCAATATAATACAGAAAAATAATATAATATTCAGGAGTCTGTCACAAATTGAACATTTTCAATCTAATGTGGTAATCGTATTCACCATCTCCCCTCATCGAAATATTGGGCGGTATAGGCCTATCCCCCATCCTCCCGGGATTTTCGCCTATGAATGATGGGGGTCTGGAAAGTTTCCTCAAAAATGTTAGAATGCGTTGTCTTGCGTTACGCCTTGATTTCTTTATACCTCCTATTTAAAACGTTACAGTGTGATCGTTGCTCACACCATTCCTCCCTGACACTTCGTACTCCTGGAGACAAGGTGAAGGCAGCACCAAGGATACTCGGGAGCCATACCAATGATATGTGGTATCGTTCGGTCGAAGTGGAGTATGGTTAATAGTTGCTGGGGGACAGGGAACGAGTTTGCGTCCGGGTTGCCCATGTAGCATTGCCAATATGGGCAGGAGTTGCGGTAAGAGTCAGTATGAGAAAGACATCCACCCATAGTATAGAATCCCGCTTCCCCAATGGTGCACATGCTGTTTGTATGCAATTAACGTAATGTGGCGTCAGGCAAAAAAAGCAAAACCTATTGTCAACATTACAAAGTCAAACCCCCAGCAGACCAGCATTAGAAATGGTTTAATCAGTTCGTAGAATCTGGAAGAAAGACCATGCTGTTCAATATTTTGCACCCTTTTTGCACTTATGGCCGACAAAATATGCTCAGATGCTAAGCTCATGAAACTTGTTTGGCAGATTCCTTGTTTGGGGTATATCTTTCTACATGCAATCTGATATCTGTATACATATTTTATTTAAAAGAACACGACGTTAATCCACAGGGAAGTGGTGGCGAATTTAGGCACTCAGTAAAAATTCAAAATTTCGCCTTCTTTTATGTGCTATTCCTTACATTCAAATAGAAAAGTTTGGTGATTTTTTCCTCCTACATATCATTGAGAACTCTCTACATAAAGATCCCTAGCATGAGCTTTCGGTTTTCCATTCTTGAAACCCGTTTGTAGAAAATATTATAAAACAACGAAGCAAGCAACTTCGTTGCTTATGGTGAACAATGATAAAGGGCCTAATATTAGTGACGGTGGTGCCCCACTATAATGGATGAGCCAGACCATCTATGGTACCACGGGGTGGGGGAGGGGGGGCAGTTCAACGGCATTTATACCAGGCTACACGCAATATTATGACATACACGAAATGTATGATGGCCATTCTGAGGGGGGTAGCTTAAGCGAGATAGGGGGGCCCAAAATGTGAAAAAGTGGGACAATGTTGTTGGAATTGCATACCCAAATTGTTCGTATGATCACAAGGATTACAAACGTCAGTTGGTGCTATTTCCAAAAAACTTATGGAGTTATAAACTGAAACATTATTATAGGTCAAAAGTTAATTTAGCTTTACAGGGGTCACATTTAAAAAAACGACGTCAATTTCAGGGCCCCTGGTGGAAATGTCTAATTTATTGTAATGTAATACAAGTAAATGAGGTATGGTTTGGAAAATGTTACAATGTTATAGTACCAAGTTACACCCAAACAGTAAACGGTAGTATTAATGAGGGGCGTAAAATTGTTCATTTCACAGGCAGATGAGCGAACTACAGAGCATGACCGGTCGCCCTGGTATAAAATTGCATCTTTAGCCCCCCCACCCCCCCCCCCCGTGGTACCGACCAACATGGTCTGGCTCACCCACTACTATGAAAAACAGGAAGGACTGTAGCCCCCTCGATTTTTGAGGCCTGAAAAGCTTGGCAATCCGGTTTAATACTGATACATAGAGAGTTATTAACAGAGAAAAGAAATTGAGATTATTTGTTGGAAAATTTAATACAACTGGACATCGTCCCGAAGAATGTGGAAAGTCATCAATCCCAAAAAAACTTAAATTTGTTTTCATGTATAACGATATTAATTCTTAATACGTTTTGATAACATTTTTTAACCAAGTTTCTACTGGATCAGTGGTACCCTGGGAGTTCTTCTGGGCAATAAAAAGTAACAAATTGTAGTACACAACTAGCAACAAATTTAGCTTTCCTATTTCCAATTTAAGTAAAAAAAAAAACAAAGGAAAAACGATTAAAGGTGCTTGTTCCGATCGCTTTTAGGGCCTCCAAAAGCCTTCACAACGCATTGCGAGCCTTCACGACGCGTTGTGAAGTTTTGCAACTCGTTGTGAAGGCCCGCAACTCGTCAGATACTTTGTAACGAGTTGTAGATCTATGTTTTGAAAAATCTTCACACACCGCAACGCGTTTGTAAATTTGCACAACGCGTTGTGACTTTCTCACAACGCGTTGCGGCAATACGTTATATCATTTATGGTTTGTGGGCCTTCACAACGCGTTGTGGAACCTAACAACGCGTTGCTAGATACTCCGCAACGGGTTGTGGGTCTAATTTTTTTTTTTTAAATACGTCACCGAAATTCATCATTCTAATTGGTCGACACCGCAACTCGTTGTGAAATTTCGGCAACCCGTTGTGCGCCCGTTGTGCACGCAAATCCTGGACTTGGCTTAGATCCCATAGCTACGCCTTTGATCTGAAGATAATATTAACCGTCGAAAGTGAAGCTATTCAATTTCAGAACCAGTTCCGTAAGTTGAAAACAGTAGCGGTAGATAAGCTTTTTTATCAGAGCGACGATCAAGGTAGAACTTCATTCGCTTCTAAGCCTTCATTATATGGTATTCCACATAAAAATGAACCACATCCTAATAACTAAAGACAGGAACCTCTACGCAAAGTACTGGTCATTAACTCTGGCGACGAGAACGGGAAGAGTCCCCTTGACCTAGAATGGTAGAGAACTCACAATGGGATTAAGAATTTCGACTAAATTGAGCGATGTAGATTGTATACAGCTATGAGATATTGGACCACCAGGACATTAGGTTTGTGGATCTTGGGCAACATGTAACATGAAAGCAAGAGCTGGAGAGTCGTTGATGAGAATTTGAGCTGTATATGGAAGGCGCCTCATTGCAAATCAATCTGGTTTACAATCCTGAGTATGTTAGTACATCATCAAGTGGTCTTCTATTTAGCTACATTAATCCTTTGACCAGACAACTAATAGCACCACCTTGCGCAGGCTTAAACTATAGATGCTTGTGACCTATGACGTCACTTGTTGACATGCAGGACGCCCCCTCTGATTTTTCGGGCAGGCAAAATATTACCGTAGTTTCTGTACAGACCCACATAAAATCTGGTTATAAATTACTTACAGAACCTTTCCTGATCTAAATTGGTCACAAATCAGCTGGTAATATTAGCTTATTATGCTTGAGAAGAAAGTTAGTATTATTTAATTCGAAACAAAAGTAAGCAAAAACAGAATTCCCCATGCAAAGTATAAGGTGCTTTTGCCTGCCAGTTTCCTCCTCCTCTCTTGCACAACAGGGGGCGCCATAACATAAACAAATGTCACAATCATCTATATGACATCTGGATTGGAGCTAAGTTCAGTTGAGGTGCTTTACGTTCACCAGAGGTTCAAGTTGTTAGATTTCCAAGTACGTGGTTTAATCATGTAAAGGTTAATGTCATTAATAGTCTTATCGATGACCTAATCTAAGATGGGAAATTGGGCCCGGAGGGAGGATCCAGTATAGAAGTAGGTGGAAGTCTCCTCTCTCGTAACTTGATCTCAGTAGGTGTGAGTCTTGATTGGTTATCAAGGGATAAATCTTTCAGGCCGGAGGCGTCTGATAAAGGCTTCGACATCTTGATACATCTGGGTGTGGATTAGGCTGAGATCAAGAGAGATGAATTAAGTCCTTTTATTGTAATTAAAACCGGACTCAAAACCATTTATGTTCAGAATTCAAAGTTTAACAACCAGGCAATTTGTAACCTAAAGGACACAATAAAACAGTCCACTTCAAATTTTCGATAGATCAAAAACCTCATGTAGTAGTCCTTTTCAATGTTTTTGTAGATATTTGTTCATTTTAATTTGGCAACATATATAGAATAGATTACATGTTTATAAGCTCATATATTCCCTGTAAGGTAGAGTCGTATTGCCATGATTAAAGTATTTGTTTTCAAAGCAAAGGGTCCCAGGTCGAGTAGTATAAATATTTAGGGGTGCTTTATTACATGCTAACTAAACCTTTATTTTCGTTCTCCCTCTCGAGCTTCTCTCTTTTCTTTCTTTTCCCTATTTCCGCACATACCTTCACCTTATTTGAGGTTTCAGAGACTGTGATTAATAATTGGGACTAACTCGTTATATTTTCTTTGTGTCCTTTAGTAATAAGCGCGATAAGTAGTGTGATTTTGAGTACTGTAGAAAAATATTATACATTGTACTGATTTTCAACTATTTTTGAACCAATTCAATTTGTGATAACTTAAAGAAGCTTACTCACCTACAATTAATTAATATACAACAAATACAACCCTGTGACAGCAGATATGTCCGTGTGGGAGCCATAAGTCGGGGCTTCCATAGACGACAACGGAATAAAGCGTGAAACGAAGGTTGCGTAAGAGTCCAATCACTGAATCGATTGCCCTATTGTTCACCATTGCTCCCGGACTATGAGTACGCCGGCAATGGTTACTTCTTCTACCCCCCCGGTGTCATATATTTCAGCGTCCGTGTGACTGAATGTCCTACCACCCTCTGTCTATTGTGTTATCCATTGAGTGCTTATCATCGTTGGTTTCAGCACTGTACCCCAAACTTGCAACGTCTATAAGGTCACGGTTTTAATTCCGGTTATTCTATGGTAGCCATAGGACACTCTCGTCATGGGGGACACTCAGTTTTTCTTTACAAACCGGTTACACTTAATTAATTGAGTAGATTAAAGGTTTTTTCGTGTGAATGGCATTCGATCTTCGTGTGAATACCATGCTAAATCAGACTCCGTTCATACTTCCACTGCAGGGCGTTGCATTTGCATTGCCTGGATAGCAGTCTCTGTCCATGCAATGCAGTACTGCACCAAGTTAATCGTTTGAACTTGCATTGCAGTGGGTTGCAATCAAGTTGCAGTAGAAAAGTGATCGATATAGCGGCATGCAAACCCATATATGAACGGACCATTTCTTAAAGTGACAGGATGAGATTTTTTTAGGATACGAATTTCTCTCAAGTTGACAAGATCGATCGTTAGACCACCTACCAAGAACGTTCCGAAGGTTTTTTGGACAAACATACAAAGAAAACAGCAAACCTTGTTTTGAATTGCCAGCTAATTGCAATTGTCCCCATAGAACACCGTGCCTTGACTTTCTTTCGTGGCACGACGAACGTACTAATCATCATATTATTAACATAAATACGCCGTATTTGGCTTATTCCTCAGGTGTGATCTAATCATTGAAATCATTCCAAATAATTATGTCAAAACCCGGGTTCTAAAAAATTGGGGGCGCTTCTTTCTGGAAATCTCCTCATGTCTCTTTAATTACAAATTCGTTGCCCGACTGACTTGAGATAATGATGAACAACTATTGATTGCAATCTTGATAGATCCTTGAACTCGGACTCCATATAAAATAATTTTTAAATTACTAAGTTGTAACTTTCAAATTAATGTTGTGCTAAGTGCAAAAATCTGGAGTCAAAGGTCATATTGATGTCATTAGAGGTCAATTTGTGCAACACCCATTGAGTCTTGGTCAAGTGGCCTCTTGTGAACAGTATGAAATTATCAATGCCTTCAGATTGCGACATCATATAAAGCTCCCCCATGGTTTTTTAAGAGAGTGGATCAAATGCTAATCACCTAACAAGTTTTCCATAATATAGCTGCATACGATCAAATGACTTTGTGCGTGCTGATGTTTCTTTTGTTTTTTTTGATGACGCAGATACTGGCCAACAATGATGCATTCTGTTCTTTTTGCTTGCAATTATTCAAATGGTGGCATACTTCGTGATCGCTTTCCGCATCAAGAGTGAATGTGACTATTACTTTGTGAGTAAATTAATCTAAATAACAGAGCTGTTTAACCATCGCAGTACGATTGGCCGTTGTTACTATACTGTTGTTTTTTTTCAACGCTGCGACGATATTTATTTATTCCCTCAAACCCCCCACCCCCCCCCCCCCCCCCCCCCCCCCCCGCTCTGCAGAATTTGCAGACGCCGTGAAAAAAATTTTGGGTCAACCTGGGAGCGCAGCGAGCCGAAAATTTTTTTTTTGGTACGCAAAAGGGCCGCTTCTAGCAAAATCCGCACCCCCCCCGCATAAATTCCTTGCTATAACGGCCTGGACTAGACACATTCCAACTGTTCCATCCCATGAAAACACCCGGACTTTTCAGTCCTCATCAAACCCCTCATATCGCTCTCTCTTGAGAATTTGATTCGTTTTTATCTTACGGAATTTCAATTTCATCATCTTTTCTGAGCTTTCTCTAAGCAATGAGTCGATCGCTTTTTCAGATCCATGTAATGTAGAGCAAGCCCGCCAATCGATGAAAACCAATTAATTCGGCTATCCCTAAATCTATCTCTGATTGCATCTCTTCCAAAATACTTTAACTTGGAATAAATCAATTCCTACAACCTCTAGGTGGACCTAGGTACCTTATAGTTTACGTTTGTCCATTTCTTAATCACATATATCGAGCCATTCTTGACATTTGTGCGAACGATCTCAATTATTTTTAATCATTACCTTCAGTTTTCTCATTCTTCATTTTCCTTGCTGCTGTGCCTATCTATTAGAATAACCTAATGCTGATTTGTTCTATGTACTCCACTATTCCCATGATTTCCTTGGTTGATTCAGGGACTTATTGTAGGATGCCTGGCCGGGAAGTCCTGGAAATGGGGGAATAGTCACTGGTTTTACAATGTCCTTTTGGGTCCTCCTCGAGTTTTCAACTGAAAAATTATTATTGTATTCTCTGTTCTTAAGAAAGTTTCTATATGGCATATTTTAAACTAACTTTAATTTATCCTGAACTTAACGGAACTTAAGGTTTTATTGCTTTGACCTTTGACTCATAGAACTATACTCCGACCACCGTATCGTCAGCATTTTGCTCGTCTTCAGCCTTAGAACTACAGAGGAAACCTCTCATAAGACAAAAGTTCGACTGGAAGAAACTGCAAGATACTCCACAAGAGCACTATTTCCAGTGTGGAATTGGTCCAACAGATTGAAGCCCTCCAGTGCTACGATCCCTCAGCAACCATCACCCAGAGGTCCAAGCAATTTAAAAACACTGCTGTCGCAGAGGTAGCTGAGAAGGTTGTTGGCAAACGCAGACCATGTTGCATGCCGAGCTGGGTAACCGACAATCCTCTGAAGTCAGATGAAGCCAAAAGAACATACCTGGTTTCCAAGTCTAATCAGTCCAGATAACTTGGAAAAGGCTTAACTCCAGCTTGAATGAGAGCTACAGTCAGATGAAAGGCCAAGCCATGCTCTGCAAACAAATTGAACATCTCAACTGGCTGACTCAAATGCTCAAAGGTGTAGACCACCACATGGAAAATCATCCATAATCTATCCGGCAAAGACAAGAAAACCAGTGTCAAGGTCTACAAAAGAGATATGGCACCCCACCATCAATGAGAAGGACCTATCTTGCTAATGAAAGGATATTTTTTATCGGAAGAATTCTTTTAATGATTTGCCTTTACCTATGTAGGAAATCCATATCAGTACAACCATGCTGAAATTTATTTTCATAGATTGGAGTATGACGTTCCAGCGAATCCACTGGAACAAGAACTGCCCCGTGGACTTACGAGAGTGGCGGGTTACGGCAATAGACATCGCCATCCTTGTACTCAACAATACACAAACTCAAATGGTGCGTTTAAATTAATGAGATGTTGCACTGAAAATCTAAATTGGTCAGCATGACGACTTTTAAGTTAGTCCAGATGGTGCCCGTTTTGTGACTAACGTAAAGCAGACAAACCGGCCATACTAACATTTTAGCAAACATACGTTACAAACAGACACACACTTAATTTAAGTTCAACAACAAATCAAGTAGAGGTCCGTGTCATGACCTTTGACACGACACCCCCCAATGGGGGCGCTGGTCCGTTGTAACTACTAGAGTGCTAGCATTACCTAGGCCTGCATGCACGATTAACTTGCATGACTAACAAGCACAATCCTCACGCTGATAACCAGCTTGACTATGGCTTGGAAGGTTAGTCCTGGCCATACATGACTAATGTAGGCTAGTGCATGACTAGTTTATGACTTACTTTAGTTAGTCCAGATGGTGCCCATTTTGACTAATAACGTTAGTTATTCAATTCAAAGCTAGTCGTGCGGGTTTGACTAGCATGGGTCAACAAACAGTCAATCTGTTATGCTAATTTGCATGACTAACAAGCTGGAAGAGGAGGAGATTATGGAACAAGTTAGTCAATCCATGAATGAACAAATCGTCATGCACCTCATTACACCTGTCCTACATGCCGGACTAGTTTTCGCACGTATAAGCCTAGCAATGCAGTCTTGACAATCTTGACAGGTGGGGTTGACTAACGCCATGTTAGTCAGTCCTGCGTGACTAGCCCGTCTGAGTAGTTTAAAGTTAGTAATGCAACTGCATGACTAGTTGTGTTTTCAGTGTTTAACTAACAACAAATTACACGCAAACCTGGTAATATGGCTCGTCAGTTTTTTTTAAAAAACGGAAGAATTTAGTATTCTGCCACAGGCTACTAATTCAGCAACGTTAACGGAATAACTGCATGTAACGGTGCCGAATTTTAAGTGGTGGCAGAATCTAAATTCATCCCTACAAAACAAGTCAACGGAATCCTCTTTTTTGCCCTGTTAATTGCTGATTATTATAAGCAGGAGCAAATATCATGGGGAACCTTATTTCCACAGAAAAGATTTAACATCATTGGTAGTTAGTCAGACCCTCCTAAGGTCACGCTGGGTAGTTAGTGGCCTCATATTGTGGTGTCACTTTTCTTTTTCAATAGGGGCCATTATTTACAACCGGTGTCAAAAGTTAAATTGTCCTAATCAATGTTGAAAGTTGTCATATTGTCGTCTATTCGATAGGGTCCAAAAGGTATAGTTTTACTACTTACTAACACCTAGCATTGATATAGAGGGTCCAACTAACTCCAAAGATTAGGAAATCCTCTGGAAAATAACAATTCATTCCCGCAATTTGAAGTTCAAAATCCCAGGAAATAACTAAACGAGTTTAAACGACGACAATTGCATTGAAAAAAGTAAAGCCTTTCGGTCAATAGTCCCGTGAAATAACTTATTACAGGATCTACACATTCCTAAAGTGTGAACTACAGCAACTTCCTATTTCTGAGACTGAAGACTCCAAAAAAAAAAAAAAAAAAAAAAAAAAAAAAAAAAAAAAAAAAAAAAAGAAAAAAAAAAATATGGTGCAGTAAATCACATCAATTTCGTATTTCACCCTAATTTCAATATTAGGCCACCTATATAGATCCAATTCCAGTTGATAGTGGAATAATGGATGATAGAGGTATAAATTGAGGGGATTAGTATATAACAATTTTAGTCCGTGTATTTTGGTATGATGTGCGCTATAGCCAGATCGTGAGGATATCCAACCCTGATCGGTTTGGCATTCACTGTCCCACTCAAATCAAAAGCATAAACCCGAGAATGTTCAAGAAAGCGCAAGCTAAATCCAGGAATACTAGTTTCAGTAAAGCGGATGAAAGCTGATTTTATTAATCATGGCGTAGCCAGGAGGGGGGGGAGGGGGACCGGGGGACCGCGCCCCCCCCCAATATTGATTTCGGGTGAGATGAGCCCGTCGGGTTCCATCTTGAAAAATTCAAGGTCTGGCACTTGCAGGCCGGATTGTCGGCAAGTATAGGTTTAAAGTTAAAAAAAAAAAAAAAAAACAAGTACTTTTCAAATCGTAACAAAAATTATCCCTCAGAAGACAATGAAAGCATATAAAACCCAAATTTTCCGGGGCTTAAAAGCCCCCTGACCCCCACAGGGGCTTCGCCCCTGGACCCAACAGGCCTCTAAGGCGGGCCCCTGGACCCCTACCCTTTTCTGTCGGTTGAGATGCAAGACACTGCCCCACCCAATATGAAAATCCTAGACTACGCACGGTTATTTATCTGTGAAGTAAACGTTCTGCATTGTACACACAGTGACCGAAGTCTTTCTAAATTATGATGTTGTTGGTAGCAATGTTTAAAAACCCTTTCTGGGGTAGACACCCTATGCATCACTAAACACAAAATCAAACTTAAGTTTCCCCCCCCAAAATTAAATTAAAAAAAAACGCGTGTTTTTTTGTTTTTTAAAGATGAAACCTAGTAAAAGGTTATCTATGGTTGTTAGGAACGGTGTTGTGAAATGAGAGGAAATCCCTTCTTCACACGGCTGAATGAGCACCATTAAACAAATTAAACACAAATGAGGCCCGTTTAAAAATTTGCAAAGAGTTGGTTTTTCATGTCCACTATGTCACTGTTTACAACATGAAATGGAATGCGGATTAAAATCCCCGCCAATGTTGCACATGCATGTCACTTTTCTGTTGAATCATTATACTCGTTCACCTGGTCAGGCATAATGATGAATGCATCCATTGGGATACTGGGAGCATTCCATAAGATGTATGAATGGCGAAACACATGTAATACAAAGTAGGCCTACACAACCAATACATTTCCTGACCACAATACTCACTTGCAATACCCAACCACAAAAGCATACGTATTAAGATGGTAAATTTGAGTCCCAAAATGGGATTGCATAATTATACACTTCATGCCCAGTTATCTGTTCAGGATAGAACAATTGCAATTGCCCTGTTGGAGCTGGCACGCCTGTCATCATGAGTTGATGTTTTTTGCATTTTTAAAAGCTATTTTTTTTCTGTACTTTGTGCTCATTCATCCGTGAGCCCGGAGCTGTGGGAGAGCGTGGCCTACGGTTAAGGGTGCCTGCCGTGGCGCAACTTCCCGGGTTCGAAATCCCGTGTGGGGTCCGTGGCACTTGCTTGGATTTATTCGGGTACTATCAATTCGTTGTATTTAATCTGTATACCAGCTATTGGATTTAAATACAGATAACCCTCTTCCATCATGGTTCACTTGGAATTGGGCAAATGGAGCATGAAAGCATCCCGTCCTTCGAGAGGACTTTAAGTCGTCGGTCCCGGTGTACAGAGAGTCACAACTGTACTGTACAGCGCAGTCAGTGTCGAAAAGAGTAGGGTGAAAACCCCTGACGTTCCCAACCGCCCCCATACCTCGAAAGTCGGGCCATGTTAGGCGTCCCGTATATGGATTACCGCGGCCCAGGTTCAGCACACTCAGTTGAATAAATCCTGACACACCACAAGCCCATTCCTGATTTGTGGATACGATAAGAAGAAGAAGCCGTTTTAGTAGCCGCTTTACCTCATTTTTCACAACACCGCTTCCTACTCCATACTATAACATTTAATAGGTTTGTTCAATCTTTAAAAAAACGGATATCCGTGGAAAATTATAGTAGGTTCTTTTGGGGGGAACTTACTTTTGATTTGGTGTTTATGTATAAAAATACAAACTATTGACTGAACGAACAACTAACTCGCCAGGTTTTCTTTCAAGTACGAACTCTTTTGTATTGCGAGGAAAAATCGAAGAATTTCTGTCTATTTCCGTCCCCTTTTGAGTAATGGACGAAGCCCAAACTCCGCCCATAACTCTACCATCACTTTGGCACTACTATAACATCACTTTCATATCTGAACACACTCCGTGCCCCATTCCTAAATAATCACTCCGAGCATCTTTGGTATATTTCTTTAACATTTATTATCCGTCACAAGGTGCTGGAGCAACTCCAGCTCAATGCCCTCCGCCCACCGAACTGGCTATCCGGTCATCTGAAGTGGTAAGAACTTATCTCATTACTATCCACGTGGGTCTACCAAATGGTACAATTTTGAGGGTCAAAAATGTGTGGGCAGAAAGTGTGTGTGGAAAATGAACTTCTGCAAACGGTTTTTGTTAGGGGGGGGGCCATATTTTGGGTCGTGAAAATTCGAATATATTATGTGTTGAAGACTTTTCTAGGGCTTTTGTGGAGGTAAGGTGGATTTTTGACGAATTGTGAGCAAGTTGTTTCCAGAAATCAAGTACATTGGGTGTCACCTACAAACTCATCAGGTGAATTAGTCCATGTCCTAACTCAGGGGGTATCATCTGGAGTAAAAATAAGGATGTTTCTTTGAAGGTCCCTTGGGTAGAAGTGGTTAATACAATACAGAGAAAAGACAAAATATTGGAAATCCAAAGGCATCTGGGGATGATTTCTAACACTTTAGATGTTTAGTGAAGAGGATATAATTGTTAATTGTATCAGACACCGAATGTTACCTTTTAGTCGAAATGGTTTTCCCAACTTCATGGTGGACTGAAGATGTGGAAAAACCCGGTTGTCTGGAAAAGGACCATGGTTAGCTGGGAATTGGGCATATATAGAGTGGGAAAGGGTAACTTTGCAGGGTATTTGCGATAGATTGTGGAGGTGTGTGTGGAAAGTACAGTGCCGTGGGTTAGTTGGAAAAGAATATTGTATTAGATGAGAAGGGGGAATCTGGGTTTCTTGAGAAGGGTGTTCGGAATTACTCTTCTTATCCGTACCGCAAACAAAGTGGTTCTCAAGTATGACCCAGCCAGAGGTGGGTACAATTCTGGCTGCTTCACTGATAGTGTCTTGTCTTGCATTGTGCTCCAACATTGGTCAGACCAATAGATGTTCCATTGGTGTGGGCTGGTGCTTGTTCCACAATCACAGGTAATGTCATGGCCTGCTTCCAGTAGCCTCACTTCTGCAAGTCTGCAAGGAAACCTTAAATCGGCTGATTCCGGTTCTTAATCTGTGAGACAAATCTCCATCAGCACGTGAGGAGTCAGCTCGGGAGTCAGCTCAGGTGGATAATGCTCACAAGTCTTATAGCAAAGTCTTTTCTTTCCCCAAGGCGGCTCTCTTAACGCCTTCGAGACTATTTCAAAGGGGGTTTGGACTTTGCTTAAGAATGTCTCGCCGAGTTTAATTGGGGGGGGGGTGGTTAGCAGACCGGGATATTTTAGGCTTGACGTTTTGGCTTCACGGTTGCCTAGTTTAAGCACACACCTGCCCTCATGGATTTGACAAGGTGGTTTCCCCATAATAAGGAGTGAGTTCATCCAAACCTTTGGAGAGCCCCTCTCCGACAACTTGTTAATTCCAAGATCGTCTGCATGGATAAAAACGACATTGCCTTCCTGCACGCCTAGGTTATTCGTTAGCATAGATGTTGAACAGGAGATGTCGAGCACCTCCCTTGCGGTAGTCCTTCGAGAGCCGCGCCATCTGCTCTTCTTCGCTTCTATCTGAACAAAGAACACCCTGTTTGCAAGCATCTTTGATGAGCTCAGTTTAAGCTATGTCCTTGGCTAGTTCCAAAATCTTATGGAGTGAGTATCCTTGGATAAACAAGATGGTCAAAGCTGCTGATACTGATAAATCAACGAACACACGCTGCTCCGGTTTACTCAAACCCCTTCTCGAACATCCTCGATTTGTTTAGTTAGGTTGAGATTACTTGGCTGTTGTTGAATTTTGCCTGGCCGGAAACTGCTTTTTCTGGTATGAGTTTTCGTCTATCACGGGCGATGCGTGAGCAGGAGACGTTCAGAGCGCTTGTAGTATGGCTGAGGAAGTGATATTGGTCTATACTCCCTAGCTTAGATGGATCTTTCCCAGGCTTAGTAGTGCCATAAGATGTGCTTTCTTCAGAGCCTTTGGAGCCTGTGGGAAATAGTTTGTTTTGTGTATATAAGGTATTATAAGGTGTCTGTAGCTATGTTAAACCGTCACATTTTTACTGGTGCAATACAAATGTTTTTATATTATAAGCAGCGGGATTTTTTAAATTTTACTATGTAAAATTATGTTTCTTATCATTGTATTTAAAATACTTGTTAGTAATTTCTTGTATTCTTGGCTTATTGCAACTTATTTCAATTTGATTATTAGTTTGACCCCTGGGCACCCCATGAAAACAGTGATTACAATGATGGGGTTTACCCAGCAAAAGAAATCTAATAAGGCAGCATTTGTAGAGCTCATAATCCACTCCTTTGCTACTGGGCCGAAGTTTCCCAGCTGCTTAAGTTAGATGTTGTCATGGCCTACTGTTTTTCCTGTTGAAGTTTAGCAATGCCGGTTTTCCAGTTCGTCCATGTTGAAGTGGCGCCGAGTGAAACAGGGGTCTCCACTATATCTCTTACGGTCTACTTTGATCTTCTTGGGCTTCTTGCTACATTTAAAAGCAGTGGTTGGCAACTTGGTTGTGTGTAACACTTGCTGCTGTCGGATTCTGTTGGATCGCCCTCGAAGCGTTTCGGTGGGTAATAAACCATGCCTTTTCTTGCTGTTATGGTCATATCAGTGGATTCAATTAGGATTTGCCAGGTTTTGGATCTTTGCCTGGGAGATCCTCTCCGATACTTCCTCATCTTTAGCAGTTGTATTTTTAGCCTCAAGAAGGACAGCTTCAAACATGGTTGTATAATTCTTTCTTGATCATCTTCAGCAATGCCTTTAAGCCTGTATATTTCCGTCCTACAGACTCTGGGTATGACATCTCCGGTCAGTCCCTGTGTTCCCTATTTGGGGCAAATTTTGTCATTGTTTTATGGGGTCTTGGAAATCTTCTTCTTCAACGTTTTTGGGTCCAGGTAATCCCCCAAAATCAGTGAATCCTTCTCGGTCTGCTTTCCTATAGTTTAAAGCGACGCTTAAAGTACTTTGTTTGGTCTCCCCCTGCAGCGTGACTTGATACCGATGGTCGATGTTGAGTTATGGAACGGGATCCAGAACCCAATCTTCTACAAGACAGGTTTAGATGGTTTTGCTATCAATAGCTAGACCAGGGTTGTAACCTCTCTTCCAACGGCCAATAAACATGATGTCACAGCTTGGGTCGTTAATGGCGACGTAATGATGATTCTATCCATTCTTCGACGGCTTGTCCGTCTTTATTAGTTCGTGTAACCCCCATTGGGTACTATGGCTGTTGAAATCGCCAATAAAGAAGTGAGGTTTGGTGGAATTCCCGAGGCTGATTTGAGGGTGCTTGAAGTCTACTGATGGAGGTTTGTAGACTGATGTAACTATGACAGGGTTGAGCTCAATAGTGAGGACTTCGATGTTGTCATCAGACATTGATGTTGCTTCTATATTAAAGTCTGTTTTCACAAATATAGCACTTCCATACTATCTATGTGGTCTCTCGATGGCTAAGACCATTCCTGGTATGGTTGGGCGATGGTTTTCGATTCCTCTGTGGGTTTCCTGCAGCCATAGGGTATCGTATTGGAGGTTGTTACGCATATCAGCAATGATATTACTTTTTGCACTAGAAAAACCCTCTACGTTCAATGACACTATAGTCCAGGCAGACCTTAGAAAAGGCCTGCGATGGGGTCTAGTCATGATATGGGTGTACTTGAGAAATGATGTTTTGAAAAAAAAAAAGATTAATTTACCAGGCTTTGGTACACGTGTGTCCAAAGATTTGTATACTGATGAAAAACGTCCTCAAAATGGAAAATTTCTTTATTTTCAGCGAATATCTATGTTTGATTGATAATATGACATCATTGTGACATTAAACGGAGGGATGTCATTATCTATTTTGCATCAATAGACAAACATCTATAACGAATTTGTCGTAATCCGATGTTTCGTTAGCAAAACTATAGGGAACCGTGTTACAAAAAATACATTGGGACAAAGATTTCAATTAATATCGCCGCACACTCCATCTCGTGTAAGACAGCAATAGTTGATATGAAGTTTACAATTAATTATTTTTTCAGAATTAGGTCCGAACGTAACAATTCAATCTCATCCACCACCACGCTCTGAGGGTGCCGATTTGCCGTCTGGAATTGCCGGAGCAACAGTAGGAGTGTCACTACGCTCTGAGGGTGCTGATTTGCCGTCTGGAATTGCCGGAGCAACAGTAGGAGTGTCACTACGCTCTGAGGGTGCCGATTTGCCGTCTGGAATTGCCGGAGCAACAGTAGGAGTGTCACCAGGAAATCAATCCTATGTGATTGGAGCTACCACTGAAGAAACCGAACCCAAGCCATCCTTTAACTATCAAAAACTATTTTGATTTAATTTCAAAGATAATTTGGTTGAATATACACAGAAAAGATGTTGTTTTAAGTTTAAATAGTTGTACAATCGGTGAAATAAACGACCCGGTTTTTCAGTTCAGCTCAGGCGCGTAGCCAGCCCGATGGTTCCGAGGTGGCAATTTCCCGGTAAGTGCAACAAATGTCCCAAACAAGCAAAAATTTCCCGATCACAGGGCAAAAGTATCCGAAAAGGGGCTGATTTAACATGAATATCCGTGTTTTATTTCCCGATTTCCCCTCAAGATTTTTTTTCAGAGGGGGCACTCTTCCCCTATTTCCCCCACCTGGCTACGCCACTGGTTTAGCTGATAAACATCTGTTTTAACTTTAAACGACATTTCGGTTTTGTATGGTATTACGGGTTACGGCCTTGTACAAATGCGCCTATTTCTCAGTTTTCTGTTCTTGATTAATCGGATATTACCGGTTGTGACACATTTTATTTTGCCAATGTTTGTGAAGTTTCTTTCTAGTCTTGCTTGTTCAAAAATAAAGCCTGACTCAGAGATTTGAAATATATGTTTTTGTGTGTGTGTATTAATTAATAATAGTTGACTAGAACTAATTTTAGTCACATAAAACGCTCAATTCCAAAGTTTGAGATGTTCGGATTTTTTTTAATGTAGTAAACATTTGTGGTGTAAGTATAACAGCACCATCGGATACCGTGTATAACCCAAAATCCAGATCCGGAATTTTATGATAAAAATTTTTGTTTCTTCCCATGGAAGGACATCGATTTGGGCTTAGGCTATTTCACACATTGGTAAAAAAAATGAGGTCTCTCCTCGGGAATCTTGATCAGTCCTTAAATGAGCTTGGCTCTGTCAAATCCCGTTTTTCCCTTACACTCTTAAGCATAGCATGTTCAGCCTTGTGTCCCCGCCAAGAATTTCGAAGGCAACGTATAATAAGGCTCGTTATGTCCGGATGGATGTTAGCACGATTCGTCATATTATTCATCTGGCTAGGCTTCTTACTGTGCTTTTACATGGGCCGGCTTGCATTATAAGGCCATGATAGCCCATTCTACAGTTAATGTGGTGGGGTGGTGTTGGGAGAGGGGGAAAAATGTCCTGGGAACGACCGAGACTACCGTGTTACAAATAACATGGCCGCGATGTTCCAGTTTGATTGGTTCCGGCCCTCAGGCCTCACTTTTTAATCGCTAATTTTCTCAATCCCCAAGTATAAACAACACACCTCGCAAGAAAGCTGGGAAGATTGTGGTCACGGGCAAGCTAAGTTTATTAATATTTACAGACATAAATCATAATGTTACAGGATCGACAGAAAAATGAGTCTTGAGTTAAGATAGGTAGGGACGTCTTGCCTCAAACAGGGTGGTTCTATGGTAAACAAATTACAACGATAAAAAAGTGAAAATGAAAAAAAGACGAATAAAGTCGCCACCACTGCGAAATGGCAAGATGAATCGTGCTATAGAGGCGGATGTTTTTCCAGATGATGCTGTTATGTGGAAAAATGTTAACCCAAATGTTACCCATCCCGTTTTCAGTCCCGTTTTCAGTCATTGTAATCTTACATATTGATGAATTCCAAGAACACTTGGAGGAGAGGAGTCTTGGAACACTTGGGGATAAAAGTCATCTAGAGCTAATTGGGGACACCGCTTTTAAATTCCAGAATCATTTCGGCTTGTTGTGTCAAAAGGCAGGTAATCACTATTCAATTTTTATTTAAAAAAATATGATTTATATACACAGAAAAGATGTTGTTGTGGAATTGTGCAACCGGCTAAATGAACGAACCCGGATGTTTAAAACAATCATTTCTTCTAATGTCGTTTTATGGGTTACATGGCCATGTGTGTTCCCGTGGGCTTTGAATGTTTATTTTCCGTTCTCTCCCTGCGGAACTTGTTAATTATGATACGATTGAACCAAAAATATGGTGGCCAATTTTTTTCGATTGTGTGTTCACCATTTTACATGCAATTAAGTATACGTCAATTTCAAAATTTAATGTACACCAGTCCACAATCAAATCGGCCTCTTTATAGCTTCCTTTTATATCTAAACGCATCCAAATGTTTAATAACAATGAAAACATGCAGCATTCCCGCAATACTCAATATGGCGTCCAAAATGAAAAAAATATTAAAAATGCTGCTATTGGGCAAAATAATCATTAATATGAAGAAACAAACACCACATATATTTCACACGACTAATCAGAACTCTTAATCACATATCTTGGCTTCAGATCCAGGATGGTACTAAATGTCTCCCAAGTTCCATCAAAATTGGCAAAATTGTGAATAAATTCACACTTGATGACTATAATAATAAATGTGTGGACGAAACCATGTAATTTTATTTTAAAGGCATCGTAAACTATTGCCATGCATATATTTATATCATCTTGCCTTAATTCCAAATATTCCAGATGGCATCCAATCTGGACGTCTTCAATTTCGTAAAACTCACAATTTACCAGCTGGATATATTTAGTTATATTATCCAGAAATCACCATAAAAGTAACGAATTTTAAATGAATATACACCTTGACAATTAGAAACTCATGTTCTAGTATATTTTGGTTTGCTAACATACTTCAAATGAAAAATTATGGCAATCTTTTCCTTTCCTTCCGTTTAAGTTCTGAAAACCCTATCAATTGCCATGTACCTATTTTCACTGACCAACATCTTGAAATTTAAGACTGATAACAAATAAAGTAATATTATATAATATTCTGATGATAAAAACATTTTTTCCATACGCCCAATTTTATACCTTTACATAAAGTTCTGGATGATATATAACCTAAATATAATACAGACATATGTAATTTGTAGCTTTTGAAAGTTCTGAAACGGCAGACGTGTTGGTCGCCATCTGGGATTTCTGCATTGGTTATCAAAACGGGTAACGACAGACAGACGGGTTTTCTAATGGTCAAGGAAATACTCTTACACTTTTCAGTAAAAAATTTGGATGGTATAACCAAATATATACATTTAATATGATAATTTAAGGTTTTATTTCCAAATGCGCCGTTTTGTCCGCCATCTTCAATTTGAGACCCTCTCAAGGTGGAAACGCCAATAATATTGTTGTAATGGTCAAAGGAATGCATTCGGCCTTTACAGTGAAACCTTCATGATACTTGAAAGTTTTCCCCTACGAATTTTTTTTTAATGAATGTCATATTAAGTTGCATAACTAATATATTATAAATGATCAGGAAAATTGGCACCATCGATTTTTTGATAAAGTGTTAATGTTATTGGAATCCAATACAATGAGAAAATAAACACGTAAGGCCCACGGGAACCAGTTCCCTTACATACGGCCACGAACTATACAGCAACTCATCTATATACAATGGATTGGAACTTGGGCTTCGTAATTGAGGCCACTGACGAGCCATATTAGTCATCCAAAGAAGCCCAAGCAGGTGGTTTAAGAGCCGGTGTCAGTAAATTACGCGGTCCGTGTAACTGATGTCCTACCGCACCCATCTGTTATTGTTTTTCTCCATTGGATGCTTTTAATGCATCATATTGTTTCAGCACTGTACCCGAAATGGCCTCGTCTACAAGGTCACGGTTTATTCCGTACATGTTGCTTAGGTACTAGGATACTCTCCATGGGGGACCCCAGTTTCTTTACAAACCCGGTTTGCAGTAATCAATTTCCGGCAGGTATCATAGTCCGGGCTCCTAGACGACAGCGGAATAAAACGTGAAACTAATGTGCGTGAAGAGTCAACTGAATCGATTGCCCTATGTTTACCAATGTTCCCGGACTGTGAGCCCGGAGGAACCATATCTCCTTGCCACAAGGTAATTTATACAAAATTGGTTCCCATGACGGTGGACAAAGTGACATAAGAGTACAGAATCAAGCCAGTTCATTGAGCTCATTGTATTTGCGCGTCGCGTATGGGATGGCAGTCTCTAAAACGTGCACCAGGTGTGTAGAAGAACCCATTGTCCGGCGGCGTACTCAAGTCCGGGAAACAATGGTGAAACAATTAGGGCAATCGATTCAGTTGAAGTTTTAAGAAAATTAGTTTCACGCTTTATTCCGTTATTAGTTATGGAACCCGGACTATGACTCCCCCAGGATCTTATCTCTTCACAAGGATCAAATATGTTAAACAAGTGTCTCTGGAATTGCTATGTGTTCGGGTAGACCAGATGTCCGCCTTGCTCAATTAATCTACTATAGAGGTGTGCCTGTGTCGTCATCAAACACCGTAATGCTGAAACTTTATTCAAACAGGATCAAATCAGAGAAACCGCTGTTATTGCACATGTTATGGGTATACAAAAACATTATTATCCCAAGGTTTCAGGCAACATTAAATTGAATGGACTGCATTACGGTATAGGACACCTGTTCGATTCTTTTGTTTCCTGGCCAATCGATTAAAACAGGCACACCCTCTATTATCTGATTGTGCGTCAATAATTGTATAGAGATCAGTGGTTAGGACTTGAGAAAGCCTCATTTTTCTTTCTTTTGTTTTCATCTTAGAAAATTCATTCGCTCCGGCTGTTTTGCGACCACAAAGAAAACATTAGAGTACGAACAAAGAAAGCAAGGGCTGCCCCGCGGCTTCCACATACTGTGGGTGACGCTTTGCAAATACACTAAACGGTAGTGATACAAATTAATTATGTGTTAGAGGTGGCAAGGTGTTAATAGTGCACCTGGGCTCATTGTGCTCAGTACTTTTTTTTCATAATGCAATGGCGCGTTAGGTGAAAAGATGTATTCATGAGGCGGTTTATTTAAATCAAGACGACTGACGTTCATTTCATTCGTTGTGTGGCCATGGGTAGGACAAAAAATTTAACCACCCAATACAACCAACATCAAAAAACTGAGATTTTGCGGATTGTTGTGATCGAATGACAGTTATTGTGTGTATACAGCACCCAAACTGATAATATTCCGTGCAATATTCAAAATGTCAGCGCCCAGCACGGACGACTGGTTTGAATGGGCTTTCACCCCCTTTGACCACAACGACTCCACAATCCGATTTTAATCTGTTTATCCATTCCATTCACCCGCACAAAAGGGATTCAACAGAGACCCTTTGATCATAATCGCTGTCGCAGCAATCGATGAAAGGCGAGCAATTATGACTTGTAACATTTTTTGGAAAACCTTTTTTTCTATGTCCGAAAACACGTAGAGAGAAAAGTACATTGATATTACAATACTTCCGGCTGTCTTCCGGTGTTGTATGTTGTGTTGTTTTCGTATATAGGAAGTTCAATGTACATCGTTTTATGATTTCAGCTTTACTGCCCAGTGTGGAAAAATAAAGGAGGAAGTTGTGACTAACTAAATTTGAAGTGGACCTGGGGGGAGTTCTTGTGGATTTTCGTGGGCACCCATGCTCGTTCCAGGGGTTCTGAAAGTTACCCCTAACGGGATCAATTTTTCAGTTAAAAATACCCGGCCCTAATTGAACCAGCTTTGGTGATGACATTATACACCTAACGGTACAGCAGTAATATGAACTATACTGTGGCTTTTGTAAATATATTTCACTAGTATTATCCAATTATATAACTATCTTTGGGATATTACACTTATAATGAATTATAAACATCTTGTATGCAAAAATTTTGAGTAATATTCTAACCATTAATGTTCCTGTAATGCATTATGTACGTAACTATTGTCATATTGTTTGTGGCTGTAGGCCTATTCTA
>JAMKCH010019273.1:0-85830 GCA_023653785.1 Ophioderma brevispina | reverse complement strand
TGGACAGTTTAGGACGAAAACTCACCGATTGTGTCCTTATTATTTGTCTCTCAGACTTATCACGTTGCAGGTTAAGTTAGGATACCTAACGTGTTCCAAAATGCAAAATCTGATTCATGATGTTTGCGATTTTCTGATTTAGCAAATCATGATGTCCTTTAACCAACAAAATACCCAAATTTCTGCAGAATATCATTTTATATTCCGCCTCTTTGAACATTGATATCCTTTTGTCAATGTATGTTCACAGGTTTTTTGCCAGGCTATCTTCTTGAGGCACATATCATATGACAGTAAAATCATCATTTCAATTAGCTATCTCTCATAGATTTAGAGGGAATATAAAATGGCACAAAATAATTTCGGAAAAACCGAATATTTGAAAATAGGTCCAAAAAACTCAAAAGAAGAGAGTGGGTACCGCCGGCTACCACACCCAAAAATCCTGCAAAACGTGTTTCTCTTTTATAACAGATCAAAATCCTGTTTCCAGGGTTTAGCTAGACTACTTTGAGTGCCAGTTGTAAATCATAATATTTACTATATTGATGGACAAATTGTGAGCTTAATTGCCAATTTATGTGGTTTTTCATTTCATCCTTCACTGAATTTAAGTGCTGGCCGGCAAAACCTTCCCAACACCTTTTGGCCCATGCGTGGGAACTAGTGCAGCATAGCCGACTGCTGTCGACCATTGTAGCTCATCCTAGACCTGCCTGTTTCCTGAAGCAATGATCGTTGAGTCTGGGCAGTTTGAACAATCAGCATGCCGAATCCCTGAAAGAAATACTTGATGGTGGTTTAACAGTTTAAAGGTGTATTTTCGTGAGGTCAAGCAATTTCGTTTCATTCATTGTTCACAGATATCCTAGAGAAAAGCTTATGTTACAAAATTGGAGTTGAGTCCCGATCTTGCAGTTTTGTGTTATGAGCAATGCGGTTCCCACGGTCCATAGGCCACTGGTGAGCGAAAGATTAAAAATTACACAATTGGTCCATAGGACGCGGGTGTGCTGCCATAGCCGGTTTGTGAATGATAGGCTCACCGACCTTGAACCTTGATTGTGACTTTGACCTCATAAACAAATGAAAGTCATGTTGCACCTGGGACCCCAAATTTGGGTTTAATTCATCAAAGTGATGTGGAATACAGGGCAAATGATAACCCTTTTCACAACAACAGACATCAAACAACCAGTTTCAACAACAGAAAACAGTGGGCCAAAGTGATCCCTATGGGCACTTCCACCGTCATGGAACGTAATTTTGACCCCACCTTCTGATATTCAAATGTCTTACAACTAATTGAAAAGCTAAGGAATTTAAATTTTATTTCTGGTGTACTGATAGTTAACATACCAAGTTTTTAAACAAGAACATCACAAAATCTAGAAAAATCTCGTCATAACAGAAAATAGCGTCAGAAGTCGGCGTCATGGACGATACGAAAAATGACAAGCCAGTGTTTGGGAAATCAGTGTAACCAAAACTCTATGAAGTGTAATCTCAAGTTTTCACTTATTCCGTTAGTAAGTTTAATTATGGAAACAACTTTATTTAACTTTGAAGTAAAATAAGGAAAGCACCTTCTTATAATATAGAAAATCTTCCAAGTGTATGGCATGGACGTTACCTTTGTGTAAATGTCATGGACGAACGATAATTCGAAGTTTCAACATGCGATCATTCAAAATTGATTAACCCAATAGGAAGGCTTAGTGCATGGATTATCAGTTTGTTTGATTGGCCAGAATCTATTTGCCAGTTTACATGATGTTTGTTTGAATAGGTGTATAATTTAAAATAACCATGTTAGGTCAACGGGGTATGAGGGCTTTTCATTTTTTTCACACCACGCGTTTGAAAAACCTACTCTTACCAGTATACCACTATAAAGATAACCAAATATGTGTATTTAAAAAAGTTGCGAAAAATGATTTTTTGTGTAAAGCGGCCCCCCCTCGCGCCCAATTTTGACCTAAAATGGTCATTTTTAAGAATTCTAATTATCGAAGGTCATGAAAACTTCAAGAACAGATTTTGACATCAACAACATAATTTTTAAAACATTACCATAACAAAAACATCCATCATACACACCTTTACGGGGTTTTTAAATGTGTAACGTCCATGACCGTAACGTCCATGACGGTAACGTCCATGAAGCTCATTAGCATATTTCTAATAGTATAATTATTTTTTCACAGTTATTATCTCCATATTATGTACATTAAATTGGATAAAGATATGATTATAATCAATTGCATGGCACGTGTAGTAGTTAATGTAGTTACAGGAAAAACAAAAAAAATAGTATAAAATGTCATGGACATTACATACATTCGTGGAAAATCAGACGTAAAATTTGAAACTTTTAATTTTTAACTTGAAATTTGATGTAACGCATTTGATTTATTTTAACAGTGTAAGTATAAAAGTTACCTATCTTCGGTTATTAGGTAAGAAATGAATACATTTCAGTGGTCAATATCCGTACAGGACTGTGAAATATGATCACAGAAACTCCAACTCTTGCAACTTCATTGGCTGCCCATTCGACAACGGATCCAATTCAAGATTTCTGTGGCTAACATGGAAAGCACTATAAGGACTTGCACCCATCTTACATTTAAGAGTCTTCTACGCCATACTTGCCAACCCGGACTCTCAGAGCGTTCAGATTAAACTTCTCTTATCAGTACCAGAACCTATCATCATTTGTGATAGAGCTTTTTCTTCATGTGCACCACAATTGTGGAACTACTTCCTTAATAAACATTTGTTTTCCGTTTATTTTGTGTTTCAGTTATGAATTGAAGAACGTCTAAGACATATTGTTTCAATCTGCCTATAAGTTTAATATTCATTTCAAGTGGCTTTTTGAATATCAATGTAAGTGTTTCAAGTTCCATTACCTTTGTTGTTTTTGCTCCTCCTTTAGGTTACATGTTCATGTTGATTATTGTTTCTTCTGTTTACTTGTTTTGTAAACTTTTGTACGCCACCTCGGGAAATAGTGTTGCCTTTGATAGGAGGGCGCTTTATAAAAAAATTTGCTATTTTATATGCTTATTATTGAAATATTGACAGCACCATTTTTAAAAATTTCAAAAAAGCTGTTTTCTGTAAACATTTTTCCAAACAAAACCAGAAAATAAGAAAAACACTGAAATTCAATATTAGAATGCAGATTTATAAAGATAAGGTATCTTTCTTCCATATTCATGTAAATTGTTGACATTAAAATGATTTCAATTTTAGGGCTTCAAGGGGACATTGCCGTGGGAAGTGGTCCCTATGTGTCTTGCTGCCTTAAGGTCATGGCCCAATCACTAATAGCCTTTCCCAGAAGCCCCGGAAATTACCGGGAAGTTGCGTCCAACATTTTGGTATCCAAGGAAGAAGCTATTTTTTCATTTACCTGTGAAAATTTAGAGCAAAGGATGTTTGGTTTGGTAGTTTGACGAAACTGTGCCCCTATTTGGTCACCAATATTAATTTTACACAGTACCTCTTGGGCTTACAAAATCAAGTTTGTACCTCTCGCATCAAAATGGATTTGAAATATCGGCCCAACTTACAGATGGGGTTTGGAGTGCTGGCCAATCTAATCAAGATTGAAATGTTCATTCCTTACTCGGGCCATCCCATTAGACAGCGAAACAACATGTGTCTTTTGCTTCAGGCAGGCGACACAAAATGGGAATTTCTTTATTACACATCCTACCGAATTTCCACGCAAGCAGTATGGTACATGGGTTTACTGAGGCTAACCGTTCAGATGATACAAAAATTTCAACTTTGTTTAGAAAGGTCAGGGCGGTCCAGAGAGTGAAATCACAAAATGCCCCCTTTAAAGACACTATGCAGTGATTTGCTATATCAGAAAATGGAAAAAAAGCATCAAATCAGAGATTTTGGCATTTTTGGAACAAGATAGGTTATCCTTAACATGCTCTGAAGTGTATAGGTCTAGACACAACTAATCAAGGACAAAATCGGATCTTTTCGTCATACTGTCCAGACGGACACTATTACAACCTGTAATTGAAGGGGGGATTCATATCTCTGACCACTTGTGATTCTTTTCTGTCAATTTCCATGGAAATATACCTTTTGAGAGTCCTACAGACATATCCTTCACTTTTAAGGTGCATTTCTGATTTAGCACCTTATGTGTATAATATCATTAGATATTTGAGACAAGTTTCACAAATTTGAGTTGATCCCGATCTTGCAGTTTTGTGTAGCGCAATTGCTTGTTTCCCACGGTCCATGAGACACGTTGTTGTATTTTCTGTCCGTTACGGACAGAAAATACCAAATTGCGAATTTCTTACAGATACGACCCAACTTGGCCACGTAAGATTAGGTATCACGTAGTTAGAGTACTAAGGCTAGCGGTGTCAGATGATATACAAGTCTCAATTTTTATGGTAAGCGCAGGGGATGGGGTGTGGTCACGAACGCCCTTACGCTATTCCTACATATTTCAATATTTTCTTATTCTTTCGGTGAATCATGATACTATAGTGTCTTTAACATGTTAAAACCCCATCATAAAAAACTTAAAGGAGGAAAAAGGAAAAGATAGAAAAAACCTAGGAGTTTGGCCTACTTGAACTCGACACAGTGTTCACAAAAACTGTCTGTATGTTATGGCACCTGTTCCCCATAAAACACCACAATTCCCCGCCTTCCCCTTGCCTCATATTTCTATGAATTTCTCAACCATAAATCCAAATTCCAACTTAACATAAATGTCCTGTTTGTGGGCTACAGCCGTCAGAGATCAAAATTGTTTTCATTTTTCAAAATGTCAAAACTAAGATTTCTTACAGCATTCAGAATCAACATTAAACTGCTTTCAAATCAAAGCTGTTTGAATGTCTCCAAGTATCATGAAAAATACATCGGTCATCGGACAGTCGCGGTTTTGTGAATGAGATGGGCCTAACTGACCTTGACTGATATGTGACCTTGACCTCATAAAACAAATGAGGGTTTGTAAACTCCATCAACCAAGTTTGTTCCAACTGAACTTCAACCTTGCAAATAGGGTCAATTTGACATTTTCAGCCTATTTTATAACTTGACCTCAAAATTACACTTGACCTTGGTATGTGCCTTTTGACCTCATTCACAACAAATGGGGGGTGCCATGTTGCACCTGTAACCCAAGTATGTCGATCTACAAGCACAATTGTAAAGGGATTGCAGCGATATTGCGAGAGCATCGATAGTGGAAATGCATTGTTTTAACCTTATAAACAGGGATAAGTTGTACACTTCTATAAACTGCTGTATGTAGAAACCAAACACCCAATAGTGAAAAAAAGGAAGTTTTGAGAAAGGAAGTTGTCATCCCCGTCTCCCGGCACATCCGGAAATGGCAACAGCGATACGTCTCACATCTACAAGCAAACAGCGATGGGTTTACACTAGCACCGAATAAACAAGATCCATAATGTTTGTGTTGAGGTCAAACTGTATTGATCACGGTGCATAATATCACGCTTAAACTCTGGGATATTCACTGAAAAAGGCTTTTTTGATCTCCAATCGGCCTTTGCTCCGCACGTACGACAGAACCAGATAAAAAGTGCTGCATTGTCTTTACTACACGGATGCCAGCCAACCCTGAGGTTATGTTTGCAGATCTATGCCAGTAACAAAAATACAAAAAATAATGATTTTGCTGATTTTTTCGATTTGTTTAATTTAGCAAAATCGCTGTGCTAATTCCTTTAACCCTTTTCACAAACAAAAACCAGAATACAACAGGGACACAATGGTCCCTATGTGTCTTCATGCCTTAGGGAAGGCGAAAAAAAAATGTGATAAAACAAAAAGAATGATTCAATCAGCGACACTTTTGACCAACTAATGTAGTTATTATCCATGCCTTTATCTGTGTAAATTGTTGCTAAATTTGCATTACGGGCACATAAGATTTTCTTCAAAAATCTATTTTAACATGTCTCTTATGGAAAATGGCATATAAATCATGAGCTTTGTAGGCCCATATGGCAAGATTCCCGACAATCAATTTTGCTGATTTTTGCAGAGGTCATAGATCTTGCATGCCCCTACTTTATCAGTTGTCAAAATGGTGTCGCCACTGCTTAAAATTGCTCTAAAAAAATAAAAGAGGACCAATTTGCACGGGTCAAAACAGCTGTGAAATAGTCCAACCCACAAACTAGTATATGGTGAGGGTTTTAAGGACTTTCATGATTCAAAACCTTCTTCGAAATCCCAAGGTTGAAGAGCAATGAACACCTGACTTTCAAAATTCCCTGACTTTCCTCGGTCATGTGGTTAACCCTAAATGTACGATTATTGCACAATATAAAGAAAGCTAGAAAAGGCAATTTTTGTACAGGGGAAATCCACTGCAACAGGCCATGCTATTCCTGGGATCTCTAAACGCTATGGCGTTGACAGTGGGAAAAGTGAGTAATGAGGCTTCGCGTTAGTGTTGTGATCCAATTGCAAGGCCTATATATGATACAACACACCTGACAAGCTGAATCGTGTCTTCCTGGAAAGTTCACACTGTCCGAAAAAGGGAAGACTCATGCGTCCAGCCCAAGCCGATATCACACGCCCACTATCACCACATTTAATGAAGGAGGGTTGTTCTAGTTAACCAGCCATATTTCATGACAGGGTTCGCTTATGTAACAGTACTTTTATGAGTCTAGAAAGGCTTGGTGGGTTTGATAGAGTGCTTGTGTACCAAACAAAACAAAACTGTGATTTATTTTTAAAGGCGACTCCAGCGATTCCCGATGAGGGCGCCCTATTTTCAAAACAAATGGTTTGTTTATGCATATACATAGTCCTGGTCCATCAATAATAGTTGTGTGTGAGATAACTAATGATTAATCAGATCATCATCATTTGAAAATTCAGTATTTTAGGTGGACTATTTTAGTTTAGATGCCTGATGTTCAATTATACACAAATAAATACTTTCAAAACATAAGAGTACCTTTAAATTTAGTTGACAATGATGGTCAAGCGATTCTGGAATATAAATATCCAACTTTTATTAAAGGCTGACATTTCGTACCTAAAAAAGTTGAGCACTTTTTTATATAATATGAACGTTAAGCCTTAGTAATACATGTGTACCTATACGGGCAAATTCGGCGTACTGTAAGAAATTAGCAATTTTGTTATTTTGAAATTGTATTTTCAAGTCACAAACATGGTGGCCTATGGGCGCGTGGGACACAAGCAGAAAGGAGGAACTGCCAGCACACAAAAGCGCAAGTTCGGAATCAACTAAATTTGTGAAAAGGTTTTATCACGGATTATCTAGTGAACCTGATATAAAACAGAAGGTGCTGGATGGGAAACCACGAAATGCACCTTTAAGGGACAGGAGGAGTTTTCTGAGGATACAAATTTCTCCAATGTTCATTTGATTTGTTTTAGAACAACCTCCCCCCTACCAAGAATGTTTTGGAGTTTGTTGGACCAAATTGAAAAATAGAAAAAAACTAAAACACTTTTTAAAGTGTATTTTTGGAGTTTTGTTTTTTTGTTTGCTTTAAGTTATGCTATAATTTCTGTCGTGCCAAAACCTCAAAATGTCTAAAATCATGTGTTTGTTAATATTGTAATATTATAAACGTTTGAGCTATTCCCCCCAACCTTGGGGGTCATATTATTACATTTGTAAAACCTTTATGTATGCAAAAGAAATTAGGCCAACGTATTTAAGATGGCTGCCACAACTGTGAAGTTTAATCACATTTTATTGAGAAATATGCAAATAATTCATATTAATTTTAATATCCGTCCAAAGAGTAGAGATACAGCACTCACCTTCCATGTCTCTCACATCCACATTGAAGTTCATGACTAATTAGTGTAAGGGGATTAATGCTGTTTTTCTTCAAAATATGCATAATGAGCTATTATATTCATAACCTATCCAAAAAAGTATACAGAAAATGACCCTTCCATTCATGCTCTATTCATGTGACATGTTAGAATGTCATTTGAGTAAAGTTCCTTGGCTTCAGGATGTGGAGTGGATTACGCTTTGGCGCCCCATCCACCCGACCCCACACTACTATCACCAATCTGCAGTATAAGAGACAGCCCATAACACATTGGGTATGTGTGGGCCAAAAAATGGGATTGTCAGCCTTGCATAGCACTGTAATAACAAGTATTTCAATCATGAAAATAGCCAGGGGGCCTGCAACAGGATCAAGGATTCTTCCTTGCAGTAAATATTTTTTTATGCATAATTTTATATACCGGTATAAATTTTAATGCACCTTTTGACATGCACAAAAACATTTCCAATCTACAATTACTGTAATTAGATATTATGTGCTCCGAGGAATCCACTTGTCGACATAGGGTGTACACAGATTGAGAGCTGGGTATTCGGTTGTGTTTTTTTGTCGACATGTTGGTAAAATCATTAAACCTGATGGCGACAACTGTCGACAACAATCTTTTGAATGCCATTCTCCATTTTGTTTTTATTACTTTGTAGCAACAAAGGTTTCGGGAAAGGAAACAAATTACCTCACTTTGATCTTTCAACTCCACACTTTACTAGCCCGGCCCATTGGGAGGTTGGTTGATCTATTTCTACGCAAAAGTGGACCAACTTCTTCTGGAAGGTCAGGGGGCTATTTTAATGACTTTATTTATAACAACTATGTTCACAGATTTGTTTAGAATTCCTGATTTGAAACAGGTTACTGGGGTTGTGAAAGTAGGAAAGTTGGTGTAAATCAAAGATTCCATAAAGTCAATAGGCAGTTGGAATTACAATCTCTTTTGACTGTGTTATCAGGCTGGTTAAATTACAAAAGTGAGAGAGGCTTCCTTGACTATTTGGTGTCGACACATTTCCATGGTTGTCCCCCATGTAGGAGAAGTGCATGGTCGCCAACTGCGACAACAGCCTTGTCGATACAGCCCTAAACACAAATAAATATATTAAAAAAACAGTTTGTTAAGAAATATTTTTTTCTATTTTTTTCATATTCACTTAAATTTCAACATGTGGTACTTGATGGTATAAGCATATTCTTTATCGGGACCGGTTGTATTGCACAGATAGCTTGATCCAAAGTATGTGACATTGAAAACATGCGAGTTACCCGAACTACGCAGTGAGTGACCTAGTGATGGGGACAAATTCACGTCTGCTCCTACGTGAGTTCATCATGCACGTTCCGTGAAAAGAATACGCCCATGTTTTGGGGAACATATTTGGTACGTACTGTTTAAAACACAATTTTACTTGATGTTATCAAATCCCCCTTCCCGACGAAAGGGGTCTGAAGGTCTGAAACTTTTGAGACTGTCATTTTCTGACAGTCTTATCCTTATTGAATCCAAAACAGCAAGCAAAATAAATTTTAGCACAAAAATCTACGGAACTGTTTCTGCAACACCTCATAAAGGTGTTGTTTCAATTTTTGTCTAGCTTGTTACTACTTGATGAGAGCCTGACACATGTGCACACCGCCACAGAGTATCGTGGGAAACAAAACTTGTGTTTTGATGATAGACGCAATAATGTATAGTGCAATGCTCCTATCACTACGTGTAATATGATGGTTAACCATTAACAACAGTAGTGTTTACCTGTATCTGAGCAAAAGACAGGATTTGAAGCCTGAAATTTCAGGACACAATGAGAAAATACGGCCGTTCATTGATATCAAAATTTATACTACTTCCAGGGTAATCGGGGGTCCAAAAGATGATCGGGCGGGACAAGCACCTTTAAACCACACTTCTTAGTATTCATGTTGTCGGTATATTCCATATCTTGTGTAAGATGGTTTTGGACAGATAAAATGCAGGTTTCTATGAATTATGTATGAAAATATTTAAAACTGCAAGGATGTATACAGGGACACTGCATTACACCTCATTAATTTGATTGTAAGATTGAATCACGAAACAATATTGTGTCCATTAAAGTTATTGTTATACAAAACAACCACATCGCGGTCACGGAGTATCAACCCTTCATTCCAGAAACGACTCTTTCTTCGATCATTGAACTCCCAGCTTTTGCATCCCTTTCTTACCCAACTCCCCTCCGACTTTCATTCGTGGACTATCTCTTTGCCCTCTTTACTTTCTGTATTCCGCGACCCTGCTTTTGTTATCTTTTTATTTTCTACTTCTTCTGTTTCAAACCACGAGTCCGTCATTTGTCAGAGTCACGGATTGTGAATGGGCCAAAGGCAAATGAGGTCAACAAGGTCACACATGAGGGCACCAACAGTCTCCAATCGGCCCCCCACATGTCCATCCAAGTTACACATCAGATGCAAGATATTAAAGGGTTAACATTGAACAAAACAGACATACGACCATAGTATCCATGTGCATTCTGCAATGCTGCAGACAACCACAAACATAAGGAAAGAAACTCACTTAAAAAAAGTTGACCTATTCAGTTTGCAAAAAAACTAAAGCTTAGACACAAACTGTGTATCACAGATGTAAACCGAGTGGGAACCATGGTGTTATCCATATAACAAAACATATTGCAAATGATGATATTATTTTAGTAAAGTTCTTGCCACTTTGTAACAAAAATAGAAATTCAAAATTTCAGTGGGAATGTTTAACTTTGAAGCTTATTTTTAATCTTCGTCTTTATTAGCCCAGGATATGGTTTGCATTTGGTTAAAATGTGCAATAGTTTGCAACAATGCCCCCAAGTTTGGTATCAATCGAACAATTTGGAAAGCCCCCACCCCCGTTTTGTTGTCAAGTTCAAACACCATATTTATCGGCAGGCCTTTTTTCTTAACCAAGAAAATCATTCAAAATCATATGTGTGTGTGTTCCAACTTGATGATGGAATGGCCCATATTATATCCTATACCCAAATCAATGCTAATGAGTATTTTAATAATACAATACATTTGTTTTCTATATTCATGCAACATTGGTTCCCTCACACAATTTCATGCAACACATCTTCTCTGTGCACACCTGTCACCTGCAAAGACTTATTAAATAGACCCAATCGGATTCTCCACAACGGTCGTAAACCACAATCGAGTGCCCAAAAGTTTATAATTTTTCTGGGAAGCATAGCATTCATTTCATAGTTTTGGGCACCACCATATTTGGTTTACGTATCGTCGTAATTGGAAAATCTTATGCATATGTATGGACACGCGGTATTTTACGTCCGTCACACTTAGCGAGTGAAAACACAATAACAACTGATGCCACTGCTATCATCGGACTCAAATATCTCTTTTCCTAAGCAAAAATTAAACAGGGGTCATCCGAGACTTTTTGTGCATTAGGAATGCAGGAACTTGTAGGGGGCATGGTTTCTTCCATCGATTGGTTTTCGCACATAATTATTGCAGAAATCGGCCGATCAACAATGAACACTGGGAAATGTCACACTGATAACATAATGCGTGACGCACAGATTTGTATATGTGTGCGCTTGTTGCAGTAACGCGACGACGCTCAGCTGGTTGCGCAATAAGGAGGATGTCGCACGAGGTGTGGAGAGAAATAGTTTACATTGCTGGCCTATTCAATAACACGAGCGACGATCGTTTCCTCCCTCTTGGTTTATATTCTACTCCTATTTTCACCTGCCATTACCTGCCAACAAGATGATGCTCCCTATTGGGTCTGATTACAAAAACAAGAATAAGACAAACAACTATGGTGTGGCAGTTGAATATTTTTCAAGTTAGACTCTTGGACCTTTGCCCTTTATCTGTATGTCACCACAGTGGGAGTCAAGATGTATCATTCGAAAGCTCCACTATGGTAAAATCAAATTGAGGATAATCATAAATTTTAATGTTTACAAGAGGCCAAACAGGACTTTATAATATTTATATTATTTAAGCATGCTTCAAATTGATCAGAAGTTTGACCTTGCCAAAGGCTGAAGTTCAAGGGGTTCAAGAATGACATGATTTTGTGCTTTTCTCAAAAAAGCGTCTGTAGCCAGGTTTGTTGGGTTACAGTGGCTTGATTACACAAAGTTATCAGGAATTGTTAACTTGTGCTTACAGTGGAAACTTACACTTCATAATTAACACAGTGTTCTTTGATTTTCAGGACCAAAGTCATGTTTTTATGGACAGGTAGTGTACCATGTACATGCGCAAAAGTAGGCGAGGCTGTGTAGTTTCAAGAACTGCCTTGTATCCATAAACAAAGGATAATAGTATGTATTCAATTTCTGTATTGGAAGATAAATCACCCAACTATGCCAAGTGCCATAACAGAAAGATACATGGGTTTGAAAACTGCCTCCGTAATCAATCATGTGAGTTTGGGTAATTTGGAGCAATCTGTGACCGTGGGGAGCATAGCACATTTTCTAGTAATTTGTTTTCTATCATGAAGGTTATGAACAAATAATCAGGGGTGCCCTCATATGAAAGTGTGGGCAGAATCCAGGAGGGGGAAGAAGTTCTTAATACAAGGGTTCAAAAATGGAAAATGCTTGGATTGCTTAAAAAGTGAACCAAAAGTTTTTGTCTTGTTACAAGGCTATTAACAAAAACGTATAGTTTGTACTACTCTACAAGGTATGGTTACGGAGGTATAAGACAAAATTTTTCTAATGTCAAAGGTATCCACCAAAGGTTTTAAATCTTTGAATTGCACCCCGATTTTAGAGATTAACCGATACAGGGTTCCTCTGGACATCCGAATGGACAGAGACTGTTTTTGCGTATCGGCGATCCACCGATCGATGTTGCCCTATATGTTTAAGATCGACCAACCCTAGAGAGTATTAGTAGGAGTTGCACAAACAGCGCGCTCAGAAGACCTTCCCAAGTACTTTTCGCCCTTACCAAGTTGTTTTTCGTGCCGCCGGGAACCTCTCATAGCAAATAACAGTAATATACTCCACACAACAAAGTTTCTTGTAGAGTTATCGAGAGATGACCGCTTAAGTCTAGCGCTTCAATTTCTAACGGATAGTTTACGAACGATCAAGAAATGGTTCTAGATTGCTATGCGCAATTTTTTTAAAGAGTTATTTCCATATGTGTAATCATCTGAGAAATTCTTGCAACCAGCCAAAACAACTGTTCCCAATGTAGGGCATTTTAACGGATGATTTGAGGCGAATAGGAATGGGTGCTGCAACGTTCCGCTAGCGGATGATTCGAACAGCGGTGGAGTATACCAGACTACTTACATCCTAGTCACAGCCGGTATCAGCGTTGTGTTGACAATTCGAATCGTACTTCGTAATACTTTCGCAACATGATTTCCTACCTCTAAAAGATAAAGGTTAGTAATTACAAGTTTCAGTGATCTCAATCCAGAATTTTTACTTATTTGTGAACTATTTGTTGGCACATTTGGTAAAGAACTCGATAAAAAAACTGCATGAGAGGACGGTTAACCGGGGAAGGTGACTGAGTCTAGGCTTGGATGTATGATTTGGACATCGTGTCTTGGCATTCGGATTTTATGTTTGTTGTCTTTTGGACTTGAATTGAAAAGGGTCGTGATTATTTCAAATTCAGGTGCAGTACTTAACATGGAGTTTTGTTGACGGATTGTTCATGACACTGTACTCTTTAGCGTAGCGTAGGCTATGTTTTGTGTACACTTGACTGTAGCTGTAAGTTACCTCCACGGTGACACGGGACTAAGAAATGGGGGGGGGGGGTCAACACGGATCAGCCAGTCGATAAATGGTTGCGGCAAAGCATATGGGGGCATGACTTCCGTGTGTGGCTGTGGGAGTTGCACTGGTGGTTCCACTTTTTTTTAAACATAGGGCTATAGGGAATTGGCGACAATGATTATAATATAAATAAATCTGTGCGGTCCACATTTGCCACAAGTCCGATGAGGCTATTTGCAAGTAAGCGTATCTTTTATTACCAGCATGTGCGTTAAAATATAAGTACCACCAATCAATAGGCGGCATTGTAAATTCCCGCAAAACTACTCCTGTCCTGAGTTCACAGAATATCAAACCATCAGCTGTTTTAAATTGAAGATTTCATTTATTATTGATTGCATTTCAAAATGATTGCGTTCAAGTTTAATAAATCCAAAACTGTTGTTACAAGTATACTGTAATCGACCGGCCTACACGTGCCGTCCATCCCCGGTCAGGCCTTCTCAATATGCTAATTATGCTTGACAGGTTGACAGATGCGAAGAACATGTGCGTGTAGGGCTCTTAGTACTATAGTACATTTCGGTATAATGGCGGAAAAATATTTAGTGCCAATTCGTGTTTCGCAAGAAAAACAATTACAAAACAATTGTATTCCCAGTCTTCATCTTGTATTATTTTTTATTGATTTTCCCCAGTCATTTCTTTAACATATTTTTGTCATGGTAAGTATACCCCCCTACCGCAGGTCCACAATCAATCTCAATGAAGTAAATGGAATCCCCGGGGAAAAAACGTGTCAGGACAGCTGCAGAGCAGAATAGGCGATGCCATGAGCTGACCTGTACATATCACTCCTCGCAAGGGCTGAGAAGAAATTCATTGACCTGATCCCCTATTCTTTTTTGTATCATAATAATCAAATGGAGAATGGAATTGATGAGGAGCAAGGCGCCACATAGCCTTTGTAGACTAGCGTTATCCCTGGGGCATTATCTATGTTCTATGCACATTGATATTCATTCTTAACCACAAAGCGCGCTCATGTTTGGCTCGTTGTATCAAAAACTACGGCGGTTCGGAAAGTATGAGCTTGCATATTCCTCAGGCATCATGACGTAGCATACTACAATTTGTTTCAAAAATTGTTGGAAAATGTGGGAACCACTTTGTGCAGATTTGGGTCCGCCCCCTCATTTCAAGGTTGATGAGAACGACACACTGGAGCAACTCGCCACCATATGATTTCAACACTGATTGGGAGGGGATGGGGAGGGGGGGGGAAAGAAAGTTATAGTTACAATGCGTTTCAAGACTTTATTCCTGCATAGCTCCAATATTAACAGTTGTCCAAGGGACTGAGGAAACAAGAGTGTTTCTTCCAAGGTCGAAAAAAATAATGTACAAAAAATTCACAAAAACGCTCATAACTCGAGAAGGTTTTAAGTTAGAACACATTTTCAGGAATAGGAAATGAAGATGATCTTAATATCTTTATCGATTACACAAAGGTTTAAAATCGAATGCTTGTACGGTGAATTTTAAACATAAGTTTAATTTTAAATTAAAAAATATAATAAATAAAACATATACAAAAGAGAAGTTAAAAGTTACAACGAAAAAATACTGAGTAAGACATGACCGTACAATGACAAAAAACGGTGAATTATACAAACAGACATAACACAGTACGCACATACGCACGCACTCGCCCCCGCACACACACTACGCATGCACGCACACACTCGTGCTCACCCACACACACCTAAACAGAAGATTTAAGAGGCACGTTTTGAACAACGAAAACACTACTGAAATAAAAACACGGACCAAAGACCCACCCCACAGTACATTCCAGCCAAACCGCGCGCGAAGCACACACACACTACACATACACACGCACACGCAGTGCCACCCCCCACAGGCATACATACACACACACACTGACACACACACAAAACATATACCGTGCACAGTCACACGCAACCACGCACATACACATCCTTTCTAAACACAAGACTGTCATACACGCATGTTTGCGCTTGTGATACAAATGAGAATAAGATAAATAAATGAGAAATTTTATTTATATCATTGAATTTGGTCTCTGAGGGAGTGAGGGCTTCGGCCCTTTTACGAAACAGTGCTTGTAAGACCTAGTAGTAGATATTTCAAGATCTTAAACCAAAAACACACAAAACAAAAATCTTCCACATGCCAAGTTGTTTTGAAGAAGTTGTTTTATAAATTCCACTTTTGGCCAAATATATTGTGGAGGGATAACCACACGCCTCCATTGAAAATAATTATCCAAAAATAGAGAGTCTGATATAGAGATATCAGAAGAAAGTTCAAAGTTCGCCAGTATTATATATACATATATATATATATCTATATATATAATTATTTATACAAATGGTATATAGTTGGAGACAAGTAAATAATTATTCGCTTATAGAGCGTAAGTGTTATAGTTATTTAAATTAATTAATATCAGATCCTTGTTATTCTAGTGGATTACCCTCATTTTGCATAATTAATATTCAGATCCTTTGACGGAATAAACCGCAATTCTAAAGGAAACGTTAGGGAGACAGTAAATTTCTCCCTAACGTTTCATTAGTACATAACAAAAAAGTGTACTCCCAAAGAGACGATATAGGGTTATATATAAATATATATATATTATATATATATATATATAATATATATATAATAGGCGAGAGGAGACTATCTTCATGCAGAGTGCTCAATGCTTGAAAGCAGAGCGGGATACATTGAGAACCTGCTTGGAACGGTCGTTGTTACTCGGGGTTTCACGGCTGTGCGATCATCAGACAAACGGCTGCTATCGGGGGATGCGGAGCAGACTATTTTTTAGCGGTGTTGCGGACGACGTAGAGAGAAATTGGTGGTCGTAGAGGGCGACATGAGATGGAAGATGACAAATTGGGGACGGCGGAGAGGTATGATGGTCGTATTTTTCTATGTGATGCTGGAGTGGTTTTTGCTAAGTAGAATTTGTTTTCAATGGCGGACTTGATATCAGTTTCGGGTCGCTTGGTGAGTAGTCTGCGTTTGTCGGCATTGATGATATCCATCTTCTCGTTGAGGCAGAGGTTCGCATTTCTTGGTCCCGCTGAGTACGGTTTGGGCGCTGGAATCGATGGAACCATGTGATGTCGTATTGTTTTGTTGGTTGTTCTTTTTAAGCTGCCACACGTACTTGGGAGAGTTTTGTGCTGTTCTCTGGGTGCTTTTTCATTTCTGACGGATCCTGTGGTTGTTGAATCTTTCTTGAAAGGTGGTCCCGTCAGTCCGATGTAAAAGAGTTTGGTTAGTCCCTGTTCGCTTACTATTTGGACTTCGGACGCTGTAGATGATTGTTAGTTTCAAAACATTTCCTTTGCCGTGGGCACAGGTCCCTGTTGCGGCAGTTGCAATCCATGTGTTGTGTTAGGTTGATTATCCTTTGCGTCGATCTTTCTTGTTGTGGGTTTTGATGATGCTGGCTACGTTGGGCATGTCAGAGCTGTAGCTGATCTTGAGACGTGGTTTCCGGTTGAATAATCTTGTGTTGAGTTGGGATCCCGCCTGGGAATGTTCTTTGAGCTTGATGAATGATTGTCCGATGTTGGTGGAGAACGTTCAATGCCGACAAACGCAGACTACTCAACAATCGAACCCGAACTGATATCCAAGGCCGCCACGAGAACAAATTCTACTTAGCAAACCACCCCAGCATCACCTAGAATATACGACTACCATACTTCTTCTCTCATAGATATACTTCTCCTCCTGTGCCTCAATTTTGTCTCTTGCCATCTCATTTTCCTCCCTCGTCCATACCTACCACCACCAACTTCTCTCTACGACCCGCAACCACCGCTTAGCTATTCTCCTCAATTCCACCGAATAGCAGCCAGTTGTCTGATGATCGCACAGCGTGAAACTCCGAGTAAGAACTACCGGTGCCAGCAGGTTCATAAAAATCATTTTATCTCGCTCTGCTTTCAAGAATTGAGCACATCTGCATGAAGATAGTCCTCCCTCTCGCCTATTATAAACCGCTCCTGTATTCAGTCGAGCACTCTTTGCCTATCTGCAAATGTATACCAATGGAACCCCCAACGCATGCTAACCTCAGCTTATTTCACTGAAGAATATACCCATAGAACGTACCCACCAGAGCGAACTCTTATATAAAAATTTCCATCGAGAAAGTTGAAAGTCTCCTCAATCGCCTGAGATGGAAAGCACTATTCTTCCTGAGAAAGAAGAAAACACAAGCGACGACGACGACGACGTGGGGGCCGGGTGCCGGCCTATGGACTTAAGAGCCGCCCGTGCCCTCCACAAATCGCTGAACTGAAACCATTCGAAGAAGACATGTATAACCTCATCGACAGCATAAAATTTCGACCTACCAGCGACGAATTCCAGAACCAATAAAGAAGGACATCAAATCCATAAAGAACATCTCGACGCAATCTAACATCCCAACCGACAAGACACGCAACCTGTATAAAGTGAGCACCACCCTGCACGAAAGCTCCTAAACGAGAGAATATCACTAAGACCTATCAACCGCGACTGACATCAACTACCGCCAGATCACAACCAACAACACAGCCAGAGAACATCGCAGAAGACCTTGGCACCGCAGACAGAATGGACCCATGTCACAAAGACAAGCATCTTCATCACGCTTAAGATCCACAAGAGAATTTTGCCAACACGTTACCATGCAGACTCATAAACCCGGGCCAAAAGCGAAATCGGATTCATTATAAATCCATTCTTCGACAGAATCCAACCAGGCACATCAGACTGCAACTTCAGTCAACCAGTGGCTCAACTCCACCTCAGTGATAGAAGGGTTCCAGAAACTTGAAGACAAAGACAAGCACACCTTCATCATCTTCGACATCATCGCTTTTACCCATCCTCACAGAGGACCTACTCAAGAAAGCTCTGACGTTCGCCAAGAAATACTCGCACATCTCCAGGCAGGAGGACATCGACATCATCCTCCATTCCAGGAAGTCGCTTCCTATTCAACGGAGGCAACCCTTGGAATAAAAAAAGAAAAATGACTTTGTCACCCAAAGAGAAATAATGACTTTGTCGGTAAACAAAAGAGAATATACTTTGTCGTGACCTGTCGACGTTCACCTATTGAGCAGCTACGACGGCGCTTAAGTTTGTGACCTCATCGGCCTGTACATTCTCACCATACTATCCAAGAAGTTCGACAAGGGGAAAATTCTCCTCTAAAACAAACAGGAGACGAGACTGCTTAAGCAGTTTTAAACAGAACAATCCGGCACTGGCACATCCGACAGAATCAGGAAAAGACATCAAAGACATTCAGAGATTCGGCCTCAACATCACCATCGACTTCAACCTGAAAGTCACCAAATTCCTCGACATCACTCTCAACTTGACAACGGCAGATACTAAAACACCCATACCGCAAACCCAACGACCGCCGTCCTACATCCTCCCTACGGCTCTCCAACCACTCCACCAAACTCATCAAGAACCTACCATCCTCCCTAAGCAGAAGACGTATTAAGATATTTTCCTACAACAGAGATCCTTCAACAACGCATCAGCATTCTACAACGACGCTCTGAAACCAGCGGATACAACGCGAAATACATACGAAGGGAACCGTGCAACAGGACGACACGCAACGTAAACGTAACATCATCTGGGTTAACCCGCCTTTCAGCAAGAACATCTCCACCAACATCGGACGATCCTTCATCAAGCTCCATCGACAAACATTTCCCAGCCGTATCCAAACTCACACAAGATATTCAACCGGAACACCGTCAATATCCGGCTACAGCTGCATGCCAACGTCGCCAGCACATCATCAAAAAACCCCAAAAGAAGAGCGCCGCAAAGGATAATCAACCTACACGACATGGATGCAACTGCCGTAACAAGGACCTGTGCCCACTGCAAGGACTGTTTGAAATACTAACATCATCTACAAACAGCGCCGAAGTAAACGTAGCGAACAGGGACTTAACGCAAAGCTTTACATCGGAACTGACGGAACCACCCCTTTCAAGACTAGGATCAACAACCACAAAGACCCCTTCAAGAAATGAAAAGGCAACCAGAAACACCAGAACAACTCTCCAAGTACGTGTTGCAGCTCACGAAGAACAACCACCATACGACATCACTTGTCCACACCTCGTATATCCGGCGCCCTACCGTAACTCCAGCGGAACCAAAAAATGCGACCTCTGCCTCACCTAGAAGCTTGCTATCATCAATGCCCGACAACGCAGACTACTCAACAGCGACCCGAACTGATATCCAGTGCCGCCACGAGAACAAATTTCTACTAGCAAACGGACACTCAAGCATCACCTAGAATATACGACTACCATACTTCTTCTTCTATTCTCTCCGCCGTCCGCAATTTGTCCATCTTTCCATCTAATGCCGCCTCTTCGACCACCAACTTCTCTCTACTACGTCCGCAACACCGCTATATATTCTGTAAGTAACCTCTCACCGTAATTTTAAGCAGTTGTCTGATGATCGCACAAGCGTGAACTCTATTCCGAGTAACAACTACGTTCCAGCAGGTTCTCAATATATATATATATATATATTATATATATATATATATATATATATATATAATAATATATATAACATATATTATACATATAGTATATATATATAATAACATTATTCAAGAAAAAAAGTTTTTAAAAAAACGTACAATTTTCATCCCCGACAGGGAAGGAGGAAGTGGATAGAAACCCATAAACAATGGATTAATAGAGCAGAGTAATACCACTATACCAGAGTACCAACCGATTGAAATGGAAAGACAATCAAAAATTCTTATGCATTCTCTTGCCGATTATGTCATCTCCAACCTCCGTTTAAATTACCAATTCAAGCTTTATGATGCAAAACTTCCGGTCAACAACGGTTAACAAGACATAATTAGAGAGTAATAACTCGGAAGATTTCAAATAGACAGAAAAAAAAATAGATGTAATTTCATCGGTCGACAGAAAAGTAAAAAGAAAACATATATATATTTTTTTAATTTTCTTCTGGTAACCTTGGCTTCCCAGAAGGCATCTTGATCGATAGCCATTTTATATTAGGGCTTAAGTTTACAACCAACACACATACAAATGCTAGTGTAGTGGCAAATCCATTGGCTTGTTAATCAATGCTTCATTGAAGTTCTTAAGTTCGAATTCCATATTGTGTTATTTTTTTTGTTCAACCAAATCACTCCGTTAATAATAAGAGACACAGTTTTCTAAATCCATTTTATTAACTTTATTATTTCGTATTTTTTCACAATAGTTTCTGCTCTGAGGTCTGATAGAAAGAACACCGTCAGCTCACATACCTACCCCAAAAACCCCCCCCCCCAACACACCTGTTTCCAACACACAAAAGCGATGCTATTAATGCAAAAACGATGTATTATGCAAGTTATAGAAATGAAGTTTATCTTACATAAGTTGATTGATCAGTTCGTAGTTTATCCTTTCTCCTTTGGCTCGTATAATATTTCTAGTCTTTTTTTCTACTTTGCGCATTATCCCACGCTCACACAGTGCGACAAATATAATAAACGTAGGCCTACGCACATGTGTGTCGGTGCGTTGAGCGTGTAGGTGTGAGTATATAATGCTGTGAAGTCTTATAATGCTAATTTTGAGTGTAACATTTTGTTAAATAAAGGTTCCTTTAAAAAAGTGATGAAGTTTTTAAATTAAATAATTAAAGTTTTTGTTTGTTTTTAAAATATGATTTATTTACAAAACTGTATGTATCATTGAGGGATGATACCATTCTTCTTCCTCCGAAAAAAATCATGTTCTTAACTTTAAAGAGTTTTTTAATTAAAAAAAGAAAAATTTTTGTTAAAATCTGTTACATGATTTTTGATCCGTTGGAACAATCTTGTTCAAAATTGTTTGGAACAACTTGTGCAGATTGGTTCCCGCCCCCTATTTCAATGTTACATGAGCAGACCACTTGAGCAATCCCGCACCATATTATTTTCAACACTGATTGGGAGGGATGGGGAGGGGGAAAGAAAGTTATGTTTCCAATGCGTTTCAAGGCCCCTATGTACTCCGTCATAGCTGCCAATATTACAGGGTTCAAGGACTATGAACAAGATTGTAGCATTGTGGGAAAATGTTGTTTGGTGCTCGTCAGATCCCAAAGAGCTAAAACTACCGATCAAGAAAATGTGTAATTCTGAAATCTCAGTGCCACCTAGTTGGGGAGGTTCTTGTATTTAATCAAAATTCTGACCCTCTCTGATGTAAAAAAATCCATAAAGAATCCTATGAATTTTAGATTAGTTTCATTCTAGAAGATAGGATGTATTGTGTTAACGTTATTCTCTCAGACTCTCACGCAATATCAATGAATTTAGATATTTTGCAGTTCTTGTCACAACTACCACGTGGGAAAATACTTCCGTACCACCGTTAATCAAAACAAACTTTCTACTGATCCCCTTATTCTTTTCAGCACTTAAATCAATGAGGAGAAGGGAATGAAATGAGTAGCACACGTGAGTTTGGTAAAGCTATATATTAAATGTGATGTTCTTTGCAAATTAGTACTGAGAATTCATTACAGTCTGCACGTTTGACAAAAACAAGTAAAATTTATTCTCTTCTACGCATGTATTAGGAACACTGTTATGCTGTACAAAAATATAGCCATGCAAGTGAAAACGAACCTAAAAAAATACGTAACGAAAGATTAGAACCGGGAATATTTCGCGTATTCTAGACTCTGCTTCCAAGGATTTTAATGTCTCATTGAAGGCTTTGAAAGAACAAACGATACAAAAAATATATAAAGCAGTAATTTCCTCAGTTCACGTATAACGACGATTTTCCGGTGGGAGAGGGAGAGAGAGCGCTAGGTCATGTGCCTGTCAATGAGGTTGTAACTTAGGACAGACCAGTACAGTTGCAGTATAGCTGAATTTGGGAACCCCTTGAAGTGGAGCTTGTGATAGTACGTGTAAATACCTAAGTGGCTGTCATTAGCCTTAGGTTTTCTCATGTAGGCTAAGAATATGATAGCTAAATACATGTATTAAAATCAGTTTGAGCAAACTTGTGTTTTACAACTTAAAAATGGTGTAAAATATCCAATTATGACTTTGTCCCTGTCTTTTTCATTCAATATATCGGTTGTGGATCGGCAAGCTCTGACATATTTTTTGCCGATCGATTTTTGCCGATTTTCGCTAAAAATCGGCCGCCGATCCGAGGTCCGATTGTCCGATCCAAATATCGGTTAATCTCTACCGATTTCTTTAAAAAAGGGTTCAAATTGTTACCTTTCCACAGGTATTGCAACAAAAGTATCAAGATAAATGACAAAACCAGGTCAATCCTTATTGGACCCATTAGTCTCCGAATTTTAAAAATAAGTAGACGGTGCAAAAGGGTTGTGTTGCATCTTGGAGGAAAGATGAAACATTGGAGCCCATTTTTAAGAAATTGGAGCAATATTTAAAGAGAACCTTTGTGATGACCTTTGACATTTGACGATTTTTGTCTGATATCTCCATAACCATACATCGAAGTAGTACCAAACTATACCTTTTTCAACCAAGACGAACACATTTGGTTACATTGTACAGCAATCCAGGCCTTTTTCACCTTGACAAATGAGCTTAAAGTTAAATGGATTATACCCCTCTCTCTCTCTCTTTTCCCGTATGGCATTTGTTAGCTTTGGCAAAGAAAAGTAAAGCACCTTATGGATATGTCCTTATAATGAATTATTGGGTGTCAGCTTAGTCAACTGTCTTGCATAATGCTGTAAAACAAGGGTATTAATGGGTTGTGCCTGAAACCACAAATCTCTGAAATTGGGGGGGGGGGGCAATAACATACGCATAGCAATATCCCGCATCCTCAGTGCGGAACAATCCAAAACAACAACGGCACCCACAGAAGTTCCAGGCGGCACCTAAAAATTGCATTTTTTTTTTTTCAATTGAGCCTATTCAAATGCACTCTCCCTGTCTCCTTTTCTTTGACCCCTGGGGCGTGCACGCTCCCTCCACACACCCCCTGGCTACATGCCATGAATAGGGGGTTCCAATGACTACTTATTTAAACAATGGGAAGTTAAAAACTTGGGGGGGGTCAAAAGATCTGTTAAAATTTGTAGGCCAGTAACACAAAACGCAGGTTAGCGCTTGATTGACCCCTGTCGGGCCCTGCTGTGTTACAAATATATATTCTTTTTTATGTGTTTTCTTGGTAAAAAGAAATGTGACTCTAACTTGTCAACAGAAATCCCTGGGCATTTTTTCCTGAAACAAACAATTAGCAGTTTCACAATATATTCTCAAATCTAAAAAGTTGTTAATATTGGCAGATATGTTCATATTTTTTATTTCACGAATATTTTATAATATAATACTAACGTAATATGATTTGCACAAAAATTTACAATGGGCAATAAAAGTTGGCTGTTCTTTGAAAACCATTTATGGTTGGCTGATGCCAAATTGCAAATAAACATGTGGCTCACAGCTAGACTAATAGCAAAGCGGATTTGTGCAAGAATTGTTCATTTTGCTGATAAATACTTTGAAATTTGGACACCAGTGCATGGACGTCTAAAGATTTTTTTTGGCTATGGGGCAATGAAGCTTTCTTGTTTTCTGTTGAAGGGCAGGTGGAAATTTACCTGAAGGGTAAAGCTTACATTTATTCCAATCTTGTGAAATGTATACAAATTGTCATCTGGTTATAAGGATTTCAAATTATGTATAGTTTGTAAAAACTACTTTTATTACATGTTACCAAAACAGAAATGCTGACTTTTGGATATATCCAGCATTTTCACTCCATAACTTTAAAGGTGCAACAAGAGATTTGAGGGGCACCCAAAAATTGTGTCATAATAGTAATTCATTCTAGATTAGACACTCAAGAGATTTCTTACATTGTATTTGGCTCACAGAAAAGGTCTTGAAAGAGAGAAAAAGGTGATTTTGATTGCTTATATTTCAATATAAAAAAACATAGGCTGAATTGTGTATTTGCTCCTATACAAAATTAGAGAAATTGCACAATTTTAACCATAGGAACATTTCTCACCTTAAAACTTCGTTGTCATGACCAAAGATACATATTAAAATCTTATACCATATGAACAATTTTATAGATCCATACCTATCAACAATATTGGAGCAAAAATTTAAAGAGCTTTGGTTCCCCCTCCCAAGTTACCTTCCATTGCCCCTCCTGTGGAAGGAAAATGAGCAATCTGCAATGTCCCTATAGCCAAAAATCTCTTTAATTGGATGTGCCTAAAGTCTGTGCAAATTTGCAAAGATTTGATCATAAAATGCACCAATTGTCAACAAATGTGTTATGAATCTGGGGCTTATTTTCATCTGTTTAGACCCTAAAAACATTACAAGGATGTTTGGTAGTGGTAGGCAAACAATGAAGAGCTCTATTTGTGACTTTTATCTTGAACTTCTGGGTAAATAATCAATATCATGTGTGCGGGATGGTGGATACAACATTCAGGTGTGCCCTGTACGTGTACATACATCTTGTAAAGAAATAGATGATGGTGGGTAATAAAAACTTAACAATGTAAAGTGCGAATAACCAAACTGCTGACATTATTAAGTGTTATAATTAGCCAAATTTTAGAAGGAAAGGAAAGAGACACACAGGAAGGAGGAGAAACAGGGAAGAGAGACAGAGCGACAGACAGACAGACAGACAGGACAAACAGAGTCATGGTTTAATTAGTCCTGTTCCAAAATTGTTACAGTGCAGACAACCAATGAAAGTATGCTATACTGTAGAGTTGTTGTATTCCAACAGAGTTTTTCCCAAATTACAACAGATATCTACAGCAGTTCATGGTGAAAAGGTTTTATAAACATTTTTTTTCATGAATCCATGCTCAGCTACTGTCTTTATACTTATAATGGAAGTATTTCAGATTAAAGGTTAAGGAGATGTGAGATGTGTGCACAGTGGATACAGCGATCTAATTGGAAAAGACTGTGGGTTTGACTTCGGTCGGACCCCCGTCAATGTCGGGGTGTTTTATTCTTTTGATAGAGGAGTGGCAAATCCCCAACTCACAAGTGATAAAAAAGGTGCGCAGAGTCATATTTGCACCTTTGTGTAGTAAACTTGTAGTACTCGAGTATGAATACTCATAATTATACTCGAGTAAGAGTACAATTTGTGTACTTGTTCTCGTACTCATACTCAGGCCTAGGTACTTGTACTCGGGCATAAATACCTGTACCCATACTTGTACTCAGGCAAAAGTACTCGTACTCATGGTCTAAAATTTTGCTGTACTCATAATCATACTCATGCCCTTGTACTCATATTCGTACTCATGCCCCAGTAGTTGTACTCATACTCATGGTCAAGTACTCGCACTCATACTCATACTCATGAAAGTACTCATACTACAAGTCTGTTTTGCAGCAAGAGCCTGGCTCAACCATGTAATCCTGTGCCTTGAGGATTTCTGGGCACATCCTTCAGCATCTCCTTCATTTTTCAGGTTTTGCAGAAATCCAACTGGGCACTACCAATTAAAGGTTGACTCAGAGACAAAGGGATTGGTTTATGGAAAAACATTATGTATATATACGAAAAACATTGATTTGTTTGAAAATTGAGGGTGCCCTCATCTGGAAATCTCTGAGTCAGCCTTTAATGTGATTAGTTGTTCATAGCACTATTTGATGCAGTTTGCCAATCAGAGACATGGGAAGAAAAAGTTAACGGAGCACATGCAGAAACTAGAATTTCTGCAGTTCTTCGGCTTTCCTGTTCACTATATTCAAAGGATAGCTGTGGGTCGCTGCTATAAAAACTTACACATTTTAGTGGACACACAAACACAACAGAATGCAAAGTGGTCCTGCCAGGCTATGCTGGCAGCCAGCAAAAAATATAGTGTTCACGAATGCATGTGTCATCTGAATAGGGACAATGGTCACACAAGGTCACCCAAATGTGGGTCAGACCCAAGGACCATTGTATCCAAGTACCATAAAAATGTGCCACACAGTCTGGGCATATTTTGATTGGAACTTTAAGGTTATTCAGGCTGTTGAGTATGAGCCAATCAGAGGTGGTACTGTACGAAAGGTATCTGTTATGAATAGACTTGTAAGGCCGAACCCCAATACTTGAAGTAGAAAAAGGAAAAATTATGACACCTTCAATACGACCATTCTTTCTAGGCTGCTACGGCCTCTTTCTCACCAATCTCTTGCCTAGCGTTACGAGTCTTAACGCTAGGCCACGAATCACAGAATTCTTGTTGAGGAAATACCTGTTAAACAATTGATATAAACAATACAGATGAATTATTGCACCTGCATTTTTAGTCTACTATTCTGGAAGGTTATTCTCTTATAAAGCTGGTTTTTTGAGTTGTCTAAGTTATTGACTCTGAAAAAAAGGATCTCACTTCTTAAACTGAAATTTGGAATAACTTTGATGAATTCAACAATTTCTGTCCTACCAGGTGTCTACAAAAGCAAAACCTAAATTTCACTATCACTTTCTAAATTTAATTGGTGTGGTTCCCCCACAAAATTTTTTTAAAACATCATATTACAAACAACATGTTATTAATGTTGACAAAACGTTTAAAATGTATTTCATGGCATTATAGGTCAGGTCAGTTAGGTTTTCATTGAGTGGCCTGGTACTGGTATCCTGGTAACCAATACTTTCCTGTCCCAGGGCCGGGTTTGTCAGTGGCTCCTAAACACCGTTCACCCCATCAGGTTTTAAGGAAATCCAATGAGGAGGAAGGTAGCTGCCTGGTTACCCTTGGCTAGAAACTAAAAAAGAGGATAGACTACAAGCGGTGACAGCTAGAGATCTAATGGCGGCCGTCCCCGTCCAGGCACAAGGACATCAGAAAAGGCATCCCATCCAGTCAATTCATTTTACTCAATAAATCCTTACACAGCAGGATTGCTGTACATTTGAGGTGCATCTGGCCACGCGGTAAACAGGGACAAATATGAAAATCCTGAATTTCAAATTTCAGTTTCCTACTATAATTTACCAGTGTGAGATTCAGAATTTTGACCAAATGCTGAATGTTTTATCCACAGTGGTGTGCTTTTCGAATTGCCTTACTGCCCCCACTTTTCAAATAAAAATGGGCATTTCGTGATCCACAACATCTCGCCCCAAAACTGCCCACAAGAAAAGTGAGGTTTTATATCATTGGATCATTAGCCTTGCAAATGTTTGCCTAAGATTTACGTGCAAATTTGATTAGTTGTCTACAAGAAATTTGACCCACTTTTGTATTTTCCATCTGAGACAGAGAACCGATTGACAGAAAAAATTACAATGCCTTTGGGACACTGACACCAAGCATTTGCAGAGTAACACATTTTGGTGAGAATCCCACGAATCGATTCTCGCAAAGATTCTCGTAAATTGATGGCGTGAACCAATGTTGATTCTCATAAACTTAAGAACTTAACACAGTAGTGAATTAGATGATTCCCGCAAAATTCAAATTTTGAGAATCAAGACTGATCTTGCAACTCTGCAACAAATTTCTACCTCTGATTTGCTCTTAACACCTAAACGCAAGATCGGAATCAAACTGGGAAAATTTTGGGGAATAAGGTTGTCTCAAGGATTTTCCAGTGGAACCATAAAACAGAAGATACTAGAATCATGAAATGCACCTTGAACACAACATGTTGTATCAATGGTATCAATTTGCACAAAGTTATATTTGAATTTGACACATAGCTAGATTAAATTCAACCACTTTTTCAATATTATCTTTTTAAATCAAACTGAAAACAAGATATTATGAAAACAAGATATAAATAGTTCCGGTAAAAGTCCACCATTCACATCTATTGATAAACATGTGTGATGATATTATTATAGATTAGGTGTGGGCACGTTATGCAGAGCACATGATTCCAACTTAGAATATTTATAGATTGAAAACATGCACTGACAAAACTTACCGAGTTTTCATCTTATTTAAATAAGGATAGAGAGGGACAAGCAAGGTAAAATAAAATGTCATTGCCAATGCTACACAACATGTTGGCCACAGCAGGGCTTGAAACCGACAACCTCCAGATAATAAGTGGGTTGTTCTATCCACGGGCCACAAATGCACACTCTATTTGCCTCCTCTTCGCACATACTCTGTATCATGTGATTTTTTTTAAACAGAATCAAGCACTGATTTATTTATATCCATCATGAATATATATTATGTTCATTGATTGTCGTTTAAAAAATGCGTTCACATGACCACAAATAGTTTAACTATTTGAGGAGGGAAAGAAGAAAGAGAGCGAAAGAGAGCTCACAGGGAAATAGACGCATATTTCCTAGGGAAAATGGGCCATTCCCGCTAGCCTCGATTACCCGGGTTATCAGTTCCTTTACGGTTCTTTCGCTGTGGTTCAATACGATAGCTACGGACTGGCTTTGTTGAACGTTATGACATGCGAGTGAACAGACTCTTACTTGTATTTCTAACGTATGGGTACGTTCATATTAGGTTATTGCCCTCTAAAGCGAAACTGATGCAATGTTGAGGCTATTTCGTCGACACCCGTAACAACAAAAGGTCGCGCACAGTTGCAATAACCCCGGTGGGAAACCTTCTGCATGGATAGTGAGAATACAAAAAAAAAATTACGTATGTTCGGTCAGCTGTTCGAAGAGTGTGTTGTGTAAATAACCAACGGTGATTCCGCGGTGGGTTGGATTAATTTTAAGTGCCATGGAAGGGACAACGCTGATGAATGAATCTCATGCTGCCTCATGCCAGGACTGTGCACGAAGGAGGGACGGAAACAGAAAAGGGTGAGCTATACATTGCTATATTGCAGTAAAGTAAAGGGAGGTAAATTCGTTTTTATTCGGGTACAGACTTCAGCGTCCTTTATTTACAGTAGGCCCAATTTAAACCAATTAATAAAACAAAAACTTATATCATGAAGGATATAAAACAAAAATTTAATGATCTTATCGGGGACTTTGAGGAATTCATGGGTCCCTCGGTGAATGGCGGGAGTGGAGAAAAATAGTTACCCCACACACTCCCGTATTCACCTCGGGGGGCCAATAGATTCCCAACAAGATCACTCATGATCATTAAATATTTGTATACTATCATATGCTTTCAGGATACAGGGTAGGTGCAAAGGAGTATATAGTTATGCTGTAAAATGATGTATTGGGTTGTATAAAGGGACCTATGGCAGTGAATGCACAGAGGTGATCTTTTGAATTAAAAATATTATGAAATGGATTCGTTAAATTCAAGTGGAATTGATGGGCAAATTAGGAAGTTTCAAGCTTGAAGGTAAAGAAGATTGCCTAAGGCCAAAACATTGTTTTGGACTACTCTTTTGTTTAAAATACAGCGCTTCAACATGTACAAAGTTTTGTTCATATCACTCTTTACTTATACATTGTTTTTAATGCATGTGACCCCATCACATCAAAAGGGTGAACTTTTGGCGCAGCTGTGACATACCTTTTCATTATAGACCCACTACGAGTTACAATATGGCTCCTCCACCAAGGGGGACACCAGTTCAGTGTGTGTTACTTATAACATTACAGGAAATGAAAATGAACCTTGTGTGATCTGGGTGGGGTATATACCCAAAAACCATGGGGATATTTTCTAATACATGGTGAATGAAACCTAATGAACTTGTGCCAGGGGAAATTGAGATTTTGACTAGTCTAGTGATGAGGTAGCACAAAATATCAGCCATTAGAGGAGTGGTTGCTCTGTTAAGATTAATAGTGACCCCCGGCCCACGACACTCACGGCTTTCGACATGCTGAAACCACATAGTAACCCAGTTTCTATAGGATCAGCCCAGTTAATACTTCAGAAGAACATTGTACCTTACTAGCCTATCAAAAGAGGCTCTCCCCTCACGTTCAAGCAGCTTCTTATATGGAGTAGTAGAAAGCCACTGAGCTGGAAGCTTAGTGTATTATGTCTTGTACAATTACTAATTATGCAAGTAATGATGTAGTAATTGATGTTGCTGAATGAACTGATGAAAATCTTTATGAAGAGGTGGATTTTAAAAAATGCGTATGCTACTGTGTTTTGGGATTTTGTGATTTTTTGCCTGAATGGTATTGGTATTTGAATTGGTATTGGATAAACCACAATAAGTCTTGGTTCCATAGCTGCTGTGTGGACAGCCACACAATTGTTAAGTTGGCCTTTAGACCGGCAACTTGCCCCTTTGCAGCCTAAGTCCATATTACATTGGTCTTGGTCAGCAGCAAATGGACAAATTGATAAGCATACCAGCACTGTCCATAACAAAAGGGGTTGGTTCCTTTGATAAACGGACAAAAAAGTAGAGATGTAAAAAAGTGTGTGTGTGTTTTGTTGTGTGTGCGTGCATGGGTGAGTGCGTGCAACTGCGTTGTGTTGGAGCGGGGGGGGGGGATGCGGTGGTGGCTGGCGGGAGGGGGATGACGTAGTTATCTCCTCTACTTTTCTCTTTTCTATCCCCGCCGTCGCCCGCCGGCGCTGGGACAGGGTGGAGGAGAGGTGGGGGGCCACCCTCTTTTTCCTCCACTTCCGGGACTGATCGATGGGTGTATATGGGTTTGTAAAAGACATTCATTTATAATGGGGACTATACATGATACTGATATTTCACATTCTAAATTCTAGACTAACTTGAGACAATTTGTTCTAACTCTGCACAGAATTCTGGTTGAAATCACCCAATGATTACTTTATTTCATAAAAAAAATACAATTTTAATAAAGATTCTTTTTCTGTATGTACAGTTTAATCCTGATTGCTTCTCTAGATATGTAGAATTAATCATTGGATCGGCTAATTATTACAAATAATGAAACGTTTTATGAGTGCAATGGTAAGAATATGTTACACTCAACTCAGCCGTTGATGGAATTAGAACTATGGGGGGCGTAGACCAAAAAAACAAAGCTGCATAACCAAATTAGTAGTAGTCCCTTCAAAGGGAGAAGGCAAAACCCGTTGCTCTTTAACATGATAAAAATATTGATAAAATTTTAACATGACATATACCGTCTGTTGCCCCCAAATAAAACTTGCACATTTCTTAAAATTGACTAAAAAGATGTCAAATCAATTCGGTTTTCCTATATCAGTGCCAATGAGATATGTATGGACTTCAGCAAACCATTAAACTAAAGATATTACAATGGGCCCGTATGCGGAGCCATTGTTTATAGCCAGGTGTTATCACTCCCACGATTTGTGTTGAGTACCAAAAATACCCATCCTCGTTCACAAATAACTAACCAGTTTAAATTATTGGATATAGGTCGTTGACCCGATAGTTTTCTCTGAATGTGCTGTATGGGAGGGATGGGACTTCACCTCATGGGGTGCCTGGGACTTACGGTAGTGGATGGTATGAAAGGTATAGGTAAATTGACATACACAAATGAAGTTAAAGCCAATAAGTACGGACTTGTAATCCTGCCACAAAGTTGTTAGGTCAACGCGCCCCCCCCGCCCCTTCTCCTTTTTTTGCCCCCCTTTTTTTTTTTTATTTTTCCTTAGCAACATTCTGGCTATTGATGTGAATGATGTTTGTTGTCTTTCTTCCTTTCGAATAAAAATGATGAAAAACACTGCAGACAAAAGAGTTAATTGAATACGCACTATAGAAGATCAAGATTTAGGGTAGTGACGTCCCGAACGATGGGGATAAGTATATTTTGCTGCTACGTCATTTAAAAAAAGACTGGCTGTCGGAAAGAAGAGGATTTGGTCACATCCGGGGGTAAACAACGAGTCATTTCCACTGCAAGACAATATAACAATGAGTCCTGCCCACTCCAGATGAAAAGGGATATGAAGCTGATTTTTTCTACACTGCATACCGAGCTGGTAATTGAATATCTTTAGCTCCATGTTTGCTGATGATGTTGATGAGTCTGTGAAGTCTAGTGTGATATCTATTGGCTCACTTGAATATGGAGGAAAGTACATTAAATCTGACTTTTATTAATTTCCAAAGAAAAGTGCCAGTTTTATTGGCGGGGGGCAAAGGCAGGCAACAGGGACGGTTAATGATTTTAATTATTTATATGAATTTACACTTCGGCCCGGTCACCCTAGCCCTCGATGCGGAGACAAACAAAACAACAGCAGAGAAGAGAAGGACATGACCCCATAGTCTAAATGGCCCCCATTTCATCTTTCAACAAATGAGAATATTCTTTCCATTGCGGATTGGTTGTTGTAGCAAATATTACTAAGAAAGGAAATGTTAAGTCAAAAGTTAGATTTTTAGGGCCTAGCCCAGCCCAGGCTAGCCTAGGCATCCCTGCCGGGGTCTTGGTAGCCTACGCCTAGTCAAACTAAGACAACTAGCCGTGATTATCCGAAAGAGTCAAAATATTTGAAACTGACAGGAAATAGCTTAAAAGTGAAGGATAAGAAATGAAGAATTATCATAGTTACTATTTCCAACTAAAGAGTTGACTGAAAAGGAATGCTAACGCAGTGTTCAATATACGAATTCTCCATCCAATTACATTTTGTGTAAGGTCCGTATGGACACTAAATGACTAAAATATTCCAATTGTCCTTATTAAGTTGCGTTGTCCTATATTTGCAGGGTATATTAGTATACTTATACTGTTACAGACATGCCAAAAATTTGTTTTTGATGATGTGATTGATCATAGATTTAGCATATCAATGATAGTGCCTCTAAGTAAAGTCTGAGCTTTAAGACAAGGAACTACTTAGTCTTAGATTGTTCTAACCCTAACAGTCTTTTGGTTTGTTTAGCCTATCTCCAGAGAGGAAGGGAAGGGTGTTTAAAGGGATAAAAGCTAAAGAAGATGGACCATCCGTGGCAGGATTCGAACTCGGGGCCTCTGGTGCACATTCTCATGAGCAGGGATGGAGCCACGAGGGAGTCTCTGGCCAGCCGTTTCGTGACCATTATGAGTGTTGGTTGTATGACGATGACGTTCTCGCATCTTTTTCGGACTTCGTGCATTTTCTAGCCTCAGTTCATTGAGTGCTAGTGAGTTTGGGAGTGATAGGGGCTAATTAGATACATGAGTGTTTTTCATTCACATGGACAAATAATCCTCAATTCAAATGACAATGCTACTGGGTTATTACATTGGGGGCACATGTCGTGCAGTTGGATCACGCTCGCCTCATAAGCATTTAGGTTGGGGTCGAGCCCCGCTGTAGCCAATGTGTTGTGCAAGGCAGTCTTTCCTCGCTACTCTCTCCACCTAGGAGTATTAATGGGTACCGGCATATGCGGGAATGCAAAAGAGACTCGCTGTGCGGGAGAGGAGTGGCAAACCCCACCGCCCACATTATATGAGGGAGTCTGGCCCAAACACCAAAGGCAGAGAGATGGGCACTCGGCGGCTGGGGGTGCACCATTTACATTTGCAGGGGTTATATAAAACAGATTAAACTACAAGAGTATAATATTGCCTTTTTTCTGTTTAAGACAAGCTTAAATGCTTTTCTATCTCTATTTTAGAGTTTAATCTGTCTATGTATTCTCTATTTAGTTTAACCCTTTTAAGATATAAGAGATTGTACATAATTGCTTTAATCTGTAATATATTACCGTTTAACCCTCAGTGCCTATAGGACTGCAGTTAGATAGATAGGTGTTAATGTGCTGTTGTTATCAACCCATGTCAACTAACTCATGGGAAGGATAAGAATAGGTCACGGGTCTCTGTGTGCATTGTAACAAAAAAATGCTGGAAGGAATGTACAGCACATGAACAAAAATTTTTTTTAAATGACCAAAACTGTTTTTTAGACCAAGTCATTTGTAAATATATTTGCCTTATTCCATCTAGAGATGTGGTAAGAACATTGTTTTTTTTGAGAAATGGCATCATTTGATAGGTTTCTGAATCATGGACCACTCTTGTTTTATGATTGATACAATTATAAGAAGAGTAATATATATATGATAAATGATAGTATTGGGAGACATTTAATAATTCATTTAGGTCATAATGAGCTCTTATAGTTATTTAATTAATTTCATATCCGTTATTATTCTAGTGGATTACCCTAATTCCATAAAATAAATTTAAAATTGGACGGAATAATAAACTGCAATCTATGGGATCGTTAGGAGACACGAATGTCGTCCCTAACGGATTTAATGAGTGAGTGAATGACCAAAACCAAACTGTCTCCCAAAAGGGGAATATAGTAATTTACGCCTACCAGGGTTTGACATAAGCCCTTGGACCTTGAAATGACTGGGTATCTCTTTGCATGAAAATGCCGCTAACGGCAATTCCAACAGTGCATTCAGATGGCGGGAAAACATGCAGGGATTTTCAACAAACATTGTAGGGTATGAAAGGAGATACATGTCACAACCGGCACAAATTACCTTATGATTTAATGCTGTGACATGTTTTTAAAAACGTCTGCAGATTAATAAATATTTAGTGAGTGAGACACATTTTGATTATGCTTTTTTTTAGAACTCACTATTGGACAACAATCTCCACCATATTCCAAATAATATCCTATGATGCCTTTATAATTTAAGAAAGCAGTTTATTCAATATTTTGCTGTGCAAATAAAATCCTATTGTGAGAGCATCAAGTCACTTTCAATTTTTACAAAAAAAAATACCATCTAATAGGGCATGTAATTCCAATTGAATACAACTCCTGAATACTCCATACAGTTGAAATTTTTCCCATAAATTTAGATATTACACAAAGGGGTGGCATGAAACAAAAATTCATTATTATTTGTAAAAAAATACTGCAAGTAAACTTGTGACATCCCCCTGGCAAGATGGCGTCTGGAAAAACATGACCTCAGATGACCTTTGCCCTTGGGCCATGACCTTTGACACCCTCCACCTATGAAGGAACCCCCTATTGCACCTACCCCCAAGTTCTTGGTTTAAATTGGGACTTTCTTAAACTTTCAAAGGAGATCACAAAACACGAAATGAAAACCTAACAAAAACTTGAACACCACTACAACAGACATGCGCCACCTCGCAATATCCCCCTTGATTCAAGCCAGGGATAAAAAACACACTCTATAGTATCAAAAACGCACCCAAAATCCAAAAATATTCTCTCAGAATCATTATTAATAGTTCATTACAGTCATTTAAAAATTGTGATGCCGTGGCAGCATCAGGGGGGGGGACATTCCCCCCTAAATTTTATTCTTTCCCCACCTTCTCTTTTAAAAAAAATAAAAAAAATAAAAAAAATAACCCATTAAAAAAAATAATATAAAAAACATAAGTTTCAAAATGGTAGTGAGCTTTGACACATAGGTTAAAACAATGGTTTCAGAAAGGGTTTACCTACCTAATTGGGCTCCCCTCCCCCCCAAAAATGCTTGGCATTGCCACCGCTTAAGCATTATGTGTTATAAGAGTGTAGCCTGGTAGCCTTATTGACCATCATGTGCATATCCTTTTGGGTGCATGCAATGTTTGTACTTTTATGACTATGACAAATAACATTTACAGCTGAAGGAGCTACTGTGTTAGGTGATAGTATGGGTAGTGTGTTTTGCGTGTGCATGTGCGTGTGTGTGGTCGTGCATGCATGTGTGTGTGTGTGTGTGTAAGTTTGTGTGGTGTGTGTGGTGTGGTGTGTGTGGTGTGTGTGTGTGGATGTAGAAATCTTAGCCAGTTTGAGATCGATTTTTCAAAGTCACTCAAATCCTGAGGGTTCCTTTGGCCTTGTGACCGAGGAATAAGCCACCTAGGATTGGCTTGGACTCAACCAATTGATGACACCCCTGTGTGGCCGCCACTTGGAAAGCATTTTTTTTTCAAATAAAAAAATTGAACTTTAGAGATACATCCTTTGAAGCTTATTTGAATTTTGATTTGTTGTTTTGTAGCCCGTGTTCAATGATTTGTTTATTTATTTCCCCTGGTCCATAATTCAGAGAAAACTTTAAAGGACTATCATGATTTGCTACAATCCAAATTGAAAAATATTCAAAAATCAAAGATTTTTGCTTTGTTATGTAACAAGTATAGGTTTCCAACATACGCCCTGCAAATGATAGGACCAAAGCAACCTAATCAGACAAATCAGACCTTTTAATCATTACTGTCCGTATCGGACACTTACTAGCACACGTAATTGAATGGAATTCGTCTCTTTTAACACTACTGCCGTTTTCTTTCTTCCTTTTCTGTCAATTTTTCGGTTGAAAGAAGACTTACGAGATGTCTACAGACTTACCCTTCACTTTTAAGCTCTTCCTCAATTTCAGGTATTTTTTACTCATTCGATAAATCCTGAGAGTGGCTTTAAAGTACAACAAAGTTTTCAATACATTTGTCCCTAAAAAATGTGAAAATTCTGAATTTTGCTCCGATGTAAAGCTTCCATCCAAATATCTCATCTAAAAGATTAAGCGGAGAATGTTTCTTGTACAAAAAATTGTAAATTTCTAATTTTCGTATAGGAAGCAAATCAGAAATTCAGCCTATGTTTTATACGAAATATAAAGCAATGCAAATCACTTTTTCTCTCTTTTAAGACATTTCTGTAACCAAATTAAATGTAAGATATCTATTGATTGTCTAATCTATTTAAATTTACATATTATGACCAATCTCTGGTGCCTCGAACTCTCTCGTTGCACCTTTAAGTATCCTCTGTTCTTCCATTTGGCCCATTACGAGGTCGAGACTCTGCTATGCCACGTCCATACATCACCGGACTTAGCATTGGGGGTTGGTGTGACCCACTGCATTAGGGGCCGTTGACTTGTATGGTCTGTGTGTCGAAGCTCTGACAAATATTCCCAACCGAGGAAGCGGTGATGAACAAACAAGGAAACGATTTATGGTAATGACCGCGTCAGTACATTACAGAGGCCTGCGGTGAGTACTAACTGCCTTTTTACAGCATCTAAGCAGATTTGATTGTTTACATCAAGTAACATCATTTAAGGGCAGTGTGAACCTTGAGCTTCCGAGTATCTATTTTGGTTTGTAAACTTCGCAAATATTTGAATGTCTGTAAAGTATACATTTCTAGAAAGAAAATTGGAGATAACCCGATGATGGCAATCAAATTAAGGAAAATCTTTCCGTTGTATTTTGAGAGAAAATACTAAAAACCAATGTTTTGCCCCAAAAGTTTTTCAGGACAGCCTAACAAAAAAAACAATTTGAATTTTCATTTGATGTCCTTATGTTATTTTGTAGAAAAACAAGACAAATTGGTCTAGGGCGTTTTTTCATTTTTGAAAAAATAGAGTTACTTTTCGAAATAAAACGGAAACATTTCAAAAAAGTGTGATTTTTACCTTTCTTTTCCAACTTTGATTATATATTGGAGAATATCTTTAGTTAGAACTCGAAAAAAAATGAAAAAATGAGAAAACCGTCCCTAGAGAAGACCGATTTGCTCGTAGGAAAGTTAAACTTACCTTTTACTTCGGGTACTTTTGGAGGTATTTGTCTGAAATTTGCCGCGAATTTAGCGAAAATTGGAACATTGAGAACATCCGTGTTTTCGTCAACCGTGCCTTTTCCCGCCCTTTCCCGCTGTCTCCTTTCTCACACTCCTTTCTCTTGCCTTCCCCCCTTGAGTCGTTGTGCCGTGCTGCCACCTCCCTCCCTTTGCCCCTCTTTGCCTCCCCCCCTCTTTTCTCTCTCCCTCCCGACATCTCAGCCCTGCCCTTCGTTGGTCTAACCTTCGCGCTTGTTCCTTTTCCCCTATTCTTTTCGTTTCCAAGATGCGTTGAGCCAAACGACATTAAACACCCGCGCACGTTCATTCCGCAGTAAAAAATCACCGAGCGACGAGGAGGCTGCACCTGCGTCTGACAGATTGTAATTGTGCTTATATTCCGCCGTTAAGGGACCATGTGGATTTTGGCCTTTTAAATGGTCAAATAGCTGCTTTAATCGGCAAAAAAATACAACTCAGAATGTGTCGCATGGGATAACCTTGTTGGAACGATTAGAACACGGTTGTTGTTAAAATGGTGCAAAAATCAGAAATTCGAGTTAAAAACAAAAGCACTAGGGTTAACACTGCCCTTTAAGAGCAAATCAGAGATACTATGGTATGGTATGATTTACCCTGGAGAGACAGAAGACTTTTAGATGGGTTACTCACTAAGGGCCATCTCATATGTCGTGTCTTATAATAACAAGCCAGTTTGTCAACTGATCCATAGGGGGAGTTGTAGGAGGTTAAGTTGCAAACGAGAAGAGATTTTCCCAAAGGTGTCCCTAAAAAATGTGAAAATTCTGAATTTTAGCTTTCTTATCAAAAAAAAGATCCCCCATGTGAAAGGATTAATGGTGCATGTCCGATCATCTTTGGGACCGCCCGATTTACCTGGAAGTAGATCGATTTTGATATAATATGAAAGGTCGTTATTTTTCTCATTGTCGTCCTGCAAATTTGAGCACAAAATCCATTTCATTCCCAAGATCTAAACAAAACCACCATTTTAATGGTTAACCATCAATTAATTGAGCACAGAGTGTATAGGGCTTTACAATATATGCATTAGTGCTTCTACCATCAAAAACACAAGGTGCTTCCCATGGTACTTGATGGGCATATGTGCAAGTGCCATGCTCCTCATATTCAATAGAGAACACAATAAACAAAATCGGCACAAGCACCTTAAGGCTGATAATTATTTTCTTTGGTACAAAAATTTTGAAATTTATTTTTAATTTAGCTATAGAGCAAATACCAATTCAGCCTTGTTTATATGAAATAAAGGATGACTCAGAGAGTTCACGATGAGGGCGCACTCATTTGGAAACAAATCGTGTTTTTGCATGGACACATGCTGTCCATATACTATTTAATCATTGTGTGAAATAACTAAGCTCAAATCGAAGCCATTCTCTAGACGAGTGCATTCAAATCGATGCAGTAATACATCCAAATGGGATGGTTTTAAGGGAAGTGTAGTTGTGGGGTCAATGTCATTTAGGGTCATTAGGTCATGGACATAAGCACACGGGTCTTTGGATCAAGTGGAGTTGATCTGAGCAAAGTTTGGTGGCTATACAACTTAAATTGGAAGAATGTTGAGTATTTTGGAGGTCAAAGGTTTCAAGTAGGGTCATTGGCGGTAAAAAGGGCATATGGGCCATAAGAGGTCATTTGGACATACATAAGAGTTCTGGAACCGGTGGTTTTCTAATAGTATTTTACGAGGCGATCCTAGGATTTGGCTATGCACTGGGTTTTTTGCGATCACCTGGCTTGAATGGACCTCGGGTTTGCGTTCCGGGACTTTGAATTGACCCCTGATGACCTTGCCATGACCTTTAAAGTTTTGCATCATCAACAAATGCGACCGCCCACCAAGTCTCGCCATGACTATACCAAAGTTACCCAGTGGAGCTCTTGACTTTGAATGACCCCTGATGACCTGATCACAACTAACCAATACAGACTCGGGTTTCGTAGGTCAAGGGGCACCCACCCACCAAGATTGCACAGGAAGGTGCAATCCTCGGTTCAGAGACCATATGCAGTCAGACAGACACGATGACAGACAGACAGACGGTATAAATTATATGTGTGCACAAGGGTTGAACGTGGGGCAAAGGTCATTTAGGTCAGTACAGGTCAAAGTACTAAACTAATGAGTCCTACAATTCCTTGAGCATGTTGGTGGTCACTGTAATTTATTTGAGAATTGTATATCACTAGTGTGGAGCCCGCGATGCGCGTGGCGTCTTCGCGTTAGCTGAGTTATACCCGTTTTAGATGAGTATACTGGAATGTTTTTAGAACAGAACCCAAGGTACTGTATTCGACCTAATTGCCACCCTGGGTGCTTCAATATCCATACGTCCAAAGATGGGTATGGAAAAACACAGCCAAGTTACCCAAATAATGACCCTACATGACTTTTGACCCCAAAATGACCCCTCGAAAATGACCACGAAAGTGGTACGGCAAAACTTACCACCTATCAAAAAAACTCATATCCATAAGTCAAACCACGGCCAAGTTACCGATTACCGACCCCGGTGACCTTGACCCCAAAATGGACCCTCGAAAAAACAGCCACAAAACTTGTACGGCGAAAACTCTACCACCAACCAAACTCATATCCTAGGTCAAAGCACAGCTATAAGTTACCAAAAAACGACCCCTGGATGACCTTTGCAGAGCTGCCAACATTGAGATTTAGGAATCAGGGAGATTTGATCTTGGATGGGAATCGGGAGATTGATTAGACTCAGGGAGATTTAAAAAAAAAAATAGCGAGCATTTCGGGTAATACCTCCTCAAGAGGGATAAGCCAATGGATCTTGTCTTAAGATCAATTGAAAGCTTCCACATGTAAACTTAGAACTTCGTCCATTGGATTTGTTTTAAAAGATGACATGAAAAAGGTTGAAGTAATAGTAAAAGGCAACTTTAAAAGGTTCGTAACTTGAAAACGAAAGCCACCTACAAAACATATGAACTGCACAATGAGATAGAGCTCTTAAAAATAAGCTTTCCCGAAAAAATTGACGGGCTCCGCCGTCTGACAGACCCGTTTAGGGACTGTCAGTGGGAACTAAGTCCAAACACGGCACTAAAAAGAATTAGAACCTAAACACTTTGTAAACTATAGCAATGATGGAGCAATCTTCAAAAAGGCAAAACAGCAAATCACAGCAAGGTTCATTATCTTGTAGGCCTATCCTTTTGCACCACTGGACGTAATTGTTAACATTTAGAACAGCATCAAGCCTATAGCAGTTAAAAAGGTACATATAAAAAATATTGCTGTGCTGGTCCATCAGAAAGTCGGGAGAAAAACATGTCAGAAGAAACCAAAAGGACTATTTATCTTTTTGCCTAAGAATGTGTTACGTATTTCTTACTTGTTTTACGTTTTATTTTGTCTCAACAACACATCATTTTCCATGACCTGGATGACTTTGACCCCAAAAATGACCCATCGAAAACTTGACATAAAGCTGTACGGCGAGACTCTACCACCATACTAAAATCATATCCATACGTTCAAAGCACGGCCAAGTTACCCGACAACGACCCCCCTGGTAACCTTTGACCCCAAAAAAAAATGACCCACTCAAAATCGGACCACAAACCTCGTAGGTCGGAGCTCTACCACCACACCAAAATTCATATCCGAGTGTAAAAGGAAGGTGATGTGGGAAACACATAGCGGACAAAACCCAAAAGCCCACAAAGTTGATTTCTTTTAGTAATATAGATTTTCACCAAATGGGATGAAAGGTCACATAGGGGCCATATTAGAGGTCAAAAGGGACATGGGTATCATAGGTCATTGCTGCGCATATCAGGAAGAGTCCTGGACGCAGTGGTTCCTTTAGTGTGTCATAGCATTTTAGTTCAGAAGTGTTTTATTATGTAGATTGACAAAATGGGTCAAAGGCCATAGGGTCATTAGAGGCCACTCTATTATTAAGCAATATGAGATTTGGGTAAGGGTGCGTGGACTACGTGTGAAGGTAAATCGGCAAATGTACACTAAACAGTTTCCATTCACACTCCAGGTTACAAGGCTATGCCTTACAATGATCGTAATGCAGCAAGCCAGATAACAAGCTGTTTATGGCATCTCTGTAACAGCAATCCATTGACGCTTGGTTTGACACACGCTAATAAGGAAATCAGAGGGGTCATGACATACTGGTAGCGGAGCAAATTGTCGGGTTTACGGTTTTTTTAAAATTCTCTATTAATTTGTATGTTTCAGGCCACTTGAGGGAATTCCTCTATTCAACAAATAGAGGCTTATTATTGACAAATTTCGTGAATTCTTTGACAATTTTGTGGATATCCGCTCAAAAACTGTATAGTAATTTCTGGCAGCAGATGGGTTCCAAAGATTCCAATTAGTATGCTATCTTACGCCCTTATTTCAACATTTTCCGCTTTTCAACAAAACGCGGGGATATTAAAGGTTAAAAAGTCGAAGGTAAGGCATCATGTAGTGAAGCACCGTCGACACAAATATCTAAAACCCGTCCAAAGTAGGGCAAGCGGGTTTGTCGTCCCAACTTGCAATAGAATTAGTATCCCAGTATAAGGGTATTAAAAATATCCGAAGTATACCCACCGCTGTCGCAAGTGAAACCCTCTTTGTTTATCATATTTATAGGATCGGAAATATTTATATCGAGAAAACCTAATATAAAGTGCCTTCAACTTTCAAGGACCACTTATAAATTCAGAACTGGTTTTCAACAGTTCACTTTACATATTGATAGGATCGAATATTTATATCTAGAAAAAACCTAATATATTAAAGGGCCTTCAACTTTCAAGGCCACTTATAAATTCCAGGAACTGGTTTTCAACAGTGTCAAGGTTGCATTAAAACGGTCAACGTCGTGGTTACATCATTTAGAGGAAAGCCACGCTGGGCATATGTATACATTGTCGCAAGAGCAATGGCCATTGTATCGAAACCAGGCCAACACGAACTTAATAAATGACAACCAGATAAGGTTTCTCAGGGTACACCAAAATTGTTTCTCACAGACCTCAAAAGATAACCAATATTACATAACTATAAAAATTCTAAACTGTGCCGTCGAAACCAAACAACCCCCACCTTTTCACCAATCCTATATCATTAAACACTATGCACTAGTCAGTATACAGGTAAATGCCATAATGGGAAACAAGGCTTTGGCATTCTGCAAAGGGACGATACCCCGATACCAATTTGCTAAGGTACAGACTAATATTTGAAGTTTTGCTTCACTAAAGTATGCAAATATACTTTTGCTGAAAATTTTGAGGAATTGGTTGCAAATACCCGAGTGAGTTATTAAAATAACTGAAGTCTGATCTCAAGTTCTGTTGGTCATTTCTATAATAGTCGGGCGACCTTCATCCAGGGGAAATTGGGTTACCCTAAATCTTATACTCAGTCCAATGAACTCGCATTGTGTTGCCTCAGTCTGGTATAAAAGCCCTTGGTAGATATGGTTAAGTTGGTCACACGGCACCTTTCACTTTCGCCCGAAGAACCCCACGAGAACCGGTTAATAGGGGGCACACATCAACCATCGCATTCAGTAAGAAAGGACGAAAGCATGGGCATCAGATGATGTCCAAAACTGACAAAAAGATACAAAAGTCACCCCAATTCCTCCCGTCACTGAAATTCCAAAAAATAAAACCGACGGCAAAACGCCCACTACCTCCAGAACAATTTGCCGAATTTGGGGGGAAACGGACATAAAACGGCGACTTAGTTTCGCAATAAGAGCCGACATATTAAAACACGCCGCTCTCGATGACAATAATCCATCAATTCAATGGAATGATGGATTTTAAAAATCTTATAAAATTCCGGAGCCGGAATTTTGTTATACACGTTATCCTATGGCAGTGTTATACGGTGGCATAAAATTGACTGCACAGGAAAACGGAAAAATGATAGCTCTAACTTTGGAAGTTAATATTTAGGTGAAATCTTAGTTATAGTAGGACATTTTTAATTTCTACTAAAAATAATTATATTTCAAAATCTCTGAGTCAGCCTTTTTAAAGGTGGTTGTTCGATTCTGTGTATGTGTTCTCTCTACTTGATATGAGAGCTGGCACTTGCACATACACCCAAATCAAGTACCGTGGGGAAACAAAACACTTGTGCGTTTGGTTTTTGATGGTAGGCGCAATGATGCATGTTGCAAAACCCTATAAATACGTGCTTAAAAACGTGGTTTAACCACTAAAACGGTGGTTTTTTGTTATCATTTGGGAATGAAATGGATTTGAGGGCTCAAATTTCAGGACGACAATGAGGAAAAATACGGCCTTTCATCAGATATCAAAAATCGATACTACTTCCGAGGAAATCAGGGGGGGTCCCAAAGTCGAAGACGATCGGAACAAACACTTTCAAGTGTTAAAAATAAAAAATTGTCTTTGGTTTTCATTCAAGGTATTCTGTAGCAAATACAAGGTTGGAAATCTTTTGGGGTCTGACCTAGATGAAATAAATATATATGACACCAAAAATATGCATGGTCTTACAAATCTCTTTGCATTCCATCCTTGATAAGCAGATGTTTTTACCACACATTTTCCCCCATAGTCCAGCAGTAGAACCATAAAATGCGTATAACCTTGCAAACAAGCCTGCATAAAATATTTGATGGTTTAGGCAACATTGAACCTTGTGATTAAAAACACGGCGGTTCTCGAACACACGTGTCGCCTGGTTGCGCGATACTTGCTTATGATGAAGTTTGGCAAATGAGGTTAGAAAGGAGAACAAATGCACTGCAGAGAAGAGTTATACAAAATCACAAGTTTGAAGTTAGTAATCGGGCATATGGTTAGCAGCAGGCATCGCGGGTAGTGGACCGATAGTGTGTCTGCCGTGGCGGTTTGTAATGGGGTTGGGTGGGTTTGTAAAGGTGACAGAGGTAACCAAGGTCACAGGGTCAATGGGTTCACAAAGGTCACAAGGGTCACTGAGGTCCACTTGGGGTCTCAAAGGTAACATGAGGTCCTTAAGGGTCACAGAAGGTCACCCCACCCCGCCTGCACCCGATGCACCCTTCCTTTCCCCAACACACCCCCACACCCTTCCCTCTCCCTGACACCCCACCCCGTCACATCCCACCCCGACAGCTCCCCGGCACACCGATTTGTGAGAAATGGGCCAAAGGTGACATGAGGTCACCGAGGACACATATGGTCACATGAGGTCACCAAGGTCACATTGGGGTCACCAAGGTCACACAAAAGTCACCCAAGGGTCACACCAAAGTCACCAAGGTCCTCAAGTCCCAATGGTCACACAAAGTCACCAAGGTGACACAGGTCACCCCACCCCTTTCTGACACACACACCCCACACTTCCGTCCGACCCACGTAACCACACGACCCCCACCAAGACCAACACACCACCACAACCCTCCGACACACACACCAACCCCACACCAGACACACACCTCCGATGCAAGGAATTATTGCCTATCCGATGTTGTACCCATTTAGCGGTACGTAAATATGCCATATTATTAGCCTCATTTGCATACATAAGCCGCCAGTATCAGGAACTTTCAAATGGCAAAAGAAGATGCGCACCATTTCAATGGTTTTCGTGTTTTTTGCTTTGTGCAGTGCAAGGATTTTGATATCCGATGTACCGTTTCAAAAATAGCGATTACGCTGATTTTGCATTAATTTAATTAGCCATTTGCATTATGAATTTGTTCGAAATATGCCCAACATCTAATCAGTTCAAGAACACTCCAGCCCGCTACCTTCCCCCAAGTTACATCTTATCGCCTTACGGAACTCCAGGTAAACTTGCAACCACAAACCTTGCGGACGGGAAAAGGGTTATCATTTTGACTGGCTCAAAAATAAGACTAATAATATTCATGATTCTGCAAAGAATGCAGCCAAAAGCTACACATATATTGCGGCACCTACTCTCTCTATCTCTACCAAGTGTGAACTGAAGTTAATTGGATTGAGCGTTAGCCAGCAGAGCATTTCAAAAAGGTTAACCGAGAACTGTCTGAAAAATATGCAAATAAGCCTATTTAAAATTCATGACGATGCAAAATTCATGCAGCCAAAATGCTACTCATAATATTGCGGCACCTCAGCTCTATCATCCTATCAAGTGAAGTAAATCGGGGATCGCGTTAGCCTACAGGAGCATTTAAAAAAAGGGTTAAAACCGAGCCATACGGACGGACGGACACACAGAAATTTGGACTAGTATGTGCATCCATGAACATTGTTTTTCAAGAGACACAACAAAAACTTGATGCAACTTTTGCATCTGACCCATTCTGGAAGAGGGTAAATAAACAGGGTCATCAAATTCGTTAAATGTTTCACATGATATAGACTTGTTCTAGGTTTCAAAGAAATTAAAAAGGTATAGTTTGCTCTATCAGTAACAAGTGGCCACTTGCTAGGGTTTGTCCTAAAGGTTCATGGTTACAATTTCCCAGAGGGACTACTGAAGGGATTTAATCAGGTACTATGTTACATTTAACTGTACAAGAGCTGTTAATTGCAAATTGGAATTTGCTCTTCTCATGGGTCAGTTGGACTGGGCAAATGAAACATGATAATACCACATCCTTCAGCGGCGGACGTTAAGCTGTTGGTTCCATGTTACAAAAGAGTCATATCGTGGATGCAAATAACAGTCAGTTTCGAAAGGTTATAGGTGATTACCCCTGGCTATCCCAATCCGTCTACCAGAAATGGGACCCCAATGAAAAAAGCTTCCTTGGTTTTTTTGGTTATCAGACCTTGTCAGAATAAATCAAATCAAAAGACCTTTAACACAGTAGGCTTTAAATGGTTCAGGGTCACCCTGGGGTACAAAATTTAAAAGCACGATTTGCTCTTCAAAACGGGGTCCAAATTATTCATGCTTTAGAGAGTAATATAAAATACATTGGTCCTCGGACCCGCTTGTATCGCCTGCCCGCGCGAGTTTGTGAATGATAGGCCTTTTTTGACCTTTATATGTGGCCTTTGACCTTGATAGTGACCTTTGACCTTGATATGCTTTTTGACCTTTGACCTGATAGTGACTTTGACCTTGATATGTGAACTTTGACCTCATAATACAAACGAGGGAGGGATGCAGTAAACTCCATAAACCAAAGTTGGTTTCAATTGCACTTCAACTTTCAAATGAAGATAATTAAAAATATTAAAAAAAAAAACCTTTGACCTTGGTATGTAACCTTTGACCTCATCACAAATGAGGGGGTCCCATGTTGCACCTATGAATCAAGTTTGGTTCCAATTGCAACTTCAACTTTTCAACTGAGGTTAATTTTACATTTTTTCAGGCTATTTTAAACTTGCCTCACATGCACCTTTGGACGTTGATATGTGACCTTTGCCTTGTATGTAGACCTGGACCGTGATATGTGACCTTTGACCTCACTCAACAAATGGGATGTTATCGTTGCACCTTTGTTGTAACCCAAATTTGGTTTCAAATCCATCAAAGATGTGGATATTACAGGCAAATGTTAACCCTTTTCACAACAGAACAAACAACAACACAGGACACAAGGGACAATGATCCCTATGTGTCTTCTGCTTAAGGCAAGGCGACACAAGGATATAATTAAAGGGAAATAGTGTTATAGCCCAAAGGGGGTCTATGGGGGATCAGCCCTCTGGCCTTCTCTTAGATATCTTTGACTGACTAACATAAAGTAAATGTATATTTCTTCCAAAAAGGCCTTACTTGTTCTGAATTTATTTTGTGGTTGTGTTTGTAGCAGCCCACGGCTCCAAAGCAGCGCCATTGCACTTGGTGGCTTGTAGTGCGTTAAAAAGATAAATATTATTATTTCCTGCTGTAACATTCCCGTACGAACAATCTGAAACCAATCGGATCATTATAAATGTTTACCCCCATAATGACCTAGGACAGATTTTGGTCTGTCGTGCAAACACAAAAGATCGTAGATATAGGAAACCTTTTTAATCCTTAGAACCAGATGAACATGTCTATACACCTATTACAAAATTTGAACCTGTTAATTTACTCCCTTTCCTATCTCAAAATGCTCAAGGATGACAACATTGCATCAAAATCTGGAATCAGCTGGGGAACAGGTTGACGCAGCGTATCTTCCCTCGCCTTTCACCAATGAGATCTCGGGTTCGATCCCCGGCAGAGGCTCGTTCTCGGCGGCTTTATGTGAATTTGGTTTCTCGATCCATACTCGTTCCCGCCGGTTTTCTCCGGGTACTCCGGTTTCCTCCTGCTTCTAAAATCGAGCTTCTTGGCATAAATCTGTTCTGGTACATGGTTTCTCTGATGTGCTGAGCGCCTTTCATGGCAGCCGCACAGCGCCTTGAGCATGTTTATGTGGATATGTCGCGCGTTATAAATATTCAAATTATTAAATTATTATATTATTATTGTTTTTCCCAGAACCATCCAACCTTTTGTGCAGCCTCTTTTGCAAGGTCATATGAGCCTACCGCAGGACTACCATGCAATTTGGGACATTTTACATTCAAATCATTAAATCATAGGACACTTAAGACATCGCACTATGTCCCTTGACAACAAAATTGTACTTACTTACTACATGATGTGGAAGACTTGACATGGCTCCTATACTCTTCAGAGCTGAAATACGCACTTTCTGTGAATTCAAAAGAAATTACATTACACCAGACGTGTAGAGGAATCCAAACAATGCATAAGTGGAATAAAAAAATCAAACAACAAGAGCATCAATGGTACTTTAGTGTAACTGCTGTATTAATTGTAGCTGTTATAATTGCAACTAAGCCAGGAATTTGACAAATATTTATAACATGTGTATTGATGCAACTCAATCAAATCTAATGCTCAGGTTAGTACTAATAATTTGAAGACAGTCTGTATAAATACTATACCAATTTGCTACCATCTATATTGTATATACCATCCAATTATATGTTTACAACAAATGCTAATAACCAAATGTAAAACCAAACATGCATCTGACTTTGACTTTTCCCACTGTTAAATGTGGCACGTGCAGGGGGCCTTTGGGTGCTTGAGCCTCCCAGGGGTTATTGCCAAAAAGCTGCAAAATCAATCTATTGTTGGTCTGAACTACTGAAAAAAACCAATAAACACTCACTCTTCAAGATCAATGAAACAAAATACAGCATTCACTGAATTCATGTGTCATCTGCCATCACGGTTTGTGAATGGGGACAAGGGTCACATGAGGTCACCAAAGTCACATGAGGTCACCAACATATGTAACACTACCCAAGGGCCATGGAAATTGAGCAACACATGTGGAAACAACAATCAATTTGAGAAATCTTACATTTTGGGGCCATGACCTCAAATCACCTCTAGATGACCTTTGACCCCACTCTTGAGGGTTAACTTGTGGGGCACTACCCAAAGACCAATACACGCAAGTGCCATGAAAATGCATGCATGTATTTCAAAACAGCGAGCAATTATGTTTATGGTTCACATTTGGGTCAACATTTTTACCACACACACACACACACACACAGACACACACACGTGTTGACAGAGATACACTTGTGTGTCTTTTTTTCTGTACAAAAGGCCCTTTTTCCCCTTTGTGTGGCTTTTTTTCCCTTATGTGACTAGCCACATAAGAAATAGCATTTTTTCAGCATAAAATGATGTTACCCCCCCCTACTGATGAAATTTGGCAAAAAGTCACATAATTAATTAAGGCCCTAACTACACCCACACAAGTCATACATGTCCATGTAGTGTCCAACATGTCCAACAGACACACAAAAATGTCACACAAGTAATAAAAGTCACACAAGACACACAAAAAGACACACAAGAGCCATATAAAAGGACACACAAGCACAATGTCACACAAATATACCTCTGTTAGTACTGGTGTACACACAAGACACACACACACACAGTATAAAAGCAATCCTTATGTGCCCTCTTGCAGATGACACAAAAACTACATTCATCGTAAACTACTCACCATATTTGGTCCATAGCCAGTAAGTTTTAACACTGAGGGCAGCAGAGCATCTAGATGCTGAGACACAATATCAGGAGCATCGGCTGTCAAGGAGTGCAACGTCTCCAAGGTAGACAAATAGAGGGCGCTATCATCTTGAGTAAGGGACTGTACCATGAGAGGCATTAGGGGTGGTAGTTCACTCAGAAGAACTTGTCTAGGAACATAGTGTAGAAGGTGTGAGAGGGCTTGGAGGTAATGTTTCTTCTTTGCTGTGATAAGAATCAACAAAAGAATAAACAAAAGAAACATTTTAACAAGAAACAACCACATCATTATCAGTTAAACAAGCCTAATTGACATAGGACTTTCATAAAATGCACCACATAGGTTATCCCATAGCAATTTATCAATCAAGCAATGTATTTATTGTTGCCAAAACTTCCCTAATGTGCTAATTGATCTAAATGTTTTGGTAAAAAAGTTTTTCTGTAACTAAGATCATGTACCAGCAAGTATAAGCATGTTATCTCAAACAGAGGGCGAGGTGGCCAAGCGTTCTAAGGCACTGAACCGTCGGCAGGGTAACATCGACCGAGCGGCCCTGGTTCGAGCCCCGCGAGAGTCAGGTTTCTTGGTCACACTCAAATAGTTCCGGGTCGGAAATTGCATAACTGCATTAGTGTGATTATGGAATTTCTCCTCGCTCCCATCCATTGTGCAAAAAGGTATATACAATGGGTGCCCGGCGCCTCATAGTTCGGAGAGTCATGTAAAGCGGTTGGTCCCATGTGTCAGTGGAGTCAATCCTGAGCACGTAAAAAGTTGCAGACCTCGTCGAAAAGAGTAGGGATCATCCCGGGTCTGTTACCTGCACTCATCCCTCTAGTAGGTACAGGTCCTTTTTTTTTTTTCTAGGGATGCGGTAACTGCTTTACTGGGGTGAAATTGATCCAGATCCAGAAATCCAGAACCAACACCAGGACCACATTGATGTGTTGTTTTCTCATCAATCCATAGAATAGGTGCCTATTCATAGGTGTCTATTCATATCAGAAATGTTAGGCCATGTTAGGAGCGTCCGTATCATGGATTCACGCGGCCCCGGATCAGCTTACTCAGTTGAATATATCCTGAAACCGCCACAAGCCATTACCAATAACTTGTGGACTGGGCCGTATGCAGGATTTATTTTTGGGGGTGCGGGACTTCAAAGAAGTGGACCTTTTTTCAAAAAAATTGACCTTTTTGTAAAAGTGGACCTAACCCCCCCTAAAATGCTCTTTTTTTTGGACTTTTTGAATATTTTATCACCAAAAAGTGGACTTTCATGTCAAAATTCTCTTAATGTTGGACCTTTTTATCAAAAAATTCAGCAAAAAGTGCACCTTTTGCCCTTTTTGTGGAATTTGGGGTGGTGCATATGGGCCTTGCTTGTGGATACGGTAAGAAGAAGAAATGTCATTTAAGGGGGGAAGAGATTAAACATTGGAGTTGAAGCTCAGCACCTAAGGTAAAAGACATTGCAAGCAATCTGGGAAATGGGATACAATAGTTGCAAAATGTTCTCAAAATTAAGTTCGATATCTTTCTCACAAATATTTGTATTTTACAACATTCTTTACCCTTTGTACTACTCAGTGGCATAACCAACCTTTGAAAGTGGGTGTGGAGCAGAAGGGGTGCCAAGATAGTTTCTGAGGGTGGCAAATTTGGAAACTAACTTTTTTTCCACACATTTACTTCAAGGGTAAAATGCAGGCATTGATAGATATAGGCCTTCCAGCAGATTTATGTAAAGGGTTAAAATGCAGGCAATGATAGATCTAACCAACGGTTTTTTCCATAGGCCTTTTCGGGATATTTAAAGGTGTCAACAAGAAGATGTCACTATCAGTGTCCCCTAAAAAATCTAAAGTACTGAGTTTTTGCCCTGATGGTACAATTTTCCATAAAAAAATAACCCCACCTGAAAGGATTAAGCTGAGAAATTATTTCTTCTTCTTTGGTACAAAAATTTTAAATTTCTATTTCGTTAAGGAGCAAATACGCAATACAGCCTATGTTTTATATTGAAATCTAAGCAAATCAAATCACGACCCCTTTTTCTTCTCTCTTTTAAGAACATTTCGTAGCATAATTAATACTCTCACGCAAAATTGTGAAGTTATTCAATTATTATAATGTATACGTACTAATAAAAAATCCAACTAGTTACTAGTGGCATTTTTTGGCTCAAAAGGCCTTGAGAACCCCGATGCCACATTAAAAAAAAACTTTCCGATGCGCCCATAAAAGCCTACATCGGTCCCATCTAGCATCGATACGCCCAACCATGACGTCCCTGACCTTTGCTCAAAATTTTTTTTTTTGTACCTTCCCCAAGGCTCCACTTGCGGGGAAGGGCCTGGATGAGGGTTAATAGTTGGATCATTCGTAATGTATACATTTATAAAATAGATAACTTTCACAATTTTGGTGAGTATATTCTATTTCCTTCAGCATCCATTACAAATACATTACGAAATGAACCAACTAGTGCATGACTGCCCACACACTGGTCAAGCTAGGTGGAGGAATTGGAGCCTGTAGTCTCACATCAGTTTTTGCGGCGGGGTTTTCCTTCTCGCCATGTAAGTTTTAATATGGAGCTGAAATAATTTTGGCCCGCATAACTGCCAATATATTAAAACCTGACTAACATGTTAACATCAGCACATCTTATCAAAGCACTTGTAGTATAATAAAACCGTCACTCCTCACCTTATGAGCATGGTTGGTAGGCATGCATGGCATCCTCCTCTTACTCTGACTGCTTTGGTGCAGGATGGTTCTGGCCACGATTTGATTACTTGTAAGGACGCTTTCAATAAATATTCTGAAACGTTGTAGGGCGTCCTCCATCCTGCCTGCTCCATTATATCAGATATTTTCACTAGGCTCCTAATTTCAACGCCACGATTTTCTGACTTCTAATTCCTGAGCCAATGCGGGTTTAAAGGCGATGTTACTGTGTCCATGACCAGGCGTTCACTTTCACATCATCTGCGATTAGGGAAGTGACCCAGCGGTGAAAATGTTCGGGTTTGTTGCATGTTTGTAAGATTTTTGTAGATGATGAAGACGTGGTCAGATAGGGTTTAGGAATTCCATAGATTTCCTAAGGCAGTATGGTCCAGTGGTAATAGTCGAGAGCTCGACTGAACCAGCGTTTATCTCCAGGATCAGTACAGTAGTAATTCTAGGAAGCTCTGGAAGAAATATAGGCTGGTTCATAAATGAGTGTCTGAGTTTTAGCCATGCAACCAGCACGAGGAAGTAGAGTGACATAGTGAGAATCTCATTACTTCTTGTCTGTAGATAACACATTAATTTCTGAACATCGTCTGTAGATCAGCCATCAGTAATGGTGTCTTTCTGTCAAATTGAGAAGAGTGGCTGCCTTGGTCCAATGGTTCAAAAAACTGTTCGCCGGCGACGTACTGAAGGAAGTTATCTTATATACACCCCCGTATCTAGCTATACTGTACCACATAGATTCGTTTTTGGCGACTTGGTACGGTGGAAATTCACTCGCTGACAACACTTCGCTGAAAAAAAAAGTCCCACTTCGCTCAGCCATTTTGATTCACCAGTAGAGATAGATTCTCTTACGCAAGTGATAAGCTACCCAACCAAATGATTCACCAATTGCCAACCTGCTAATCCGATATACGTGGGTGGAAATGGTGCATTGATCCACACAGAGCTGTAACGCAAAGCTACCTACATTAGCCGAGTCTCCAACAGAGGCAGAATGCAGATCAACCTTGTGTATTTTTTGCATCGGACGTTGAAGCGTCGAAGTCTACTATGGAAAAAAGTGGAGGTTGGCTTCCTTCTTGTCCCGCCAGCCAGGGAGGCAGCTTCTGTGAAAAACCTTTGCGTTGAAGGCGGCTTGAGAGATAGAGGTCCACACAGACAGTGTAAGATTTAGCCTTTGGAGCGACAACTCTTTGTTTCTGTCTGTCCACCAACAATTTTGCCTTAAAGGAACATTCTTGGCATGGTCTTGCCAACAAGCGGACAGCAGTCTAAAAACCAAACCTGACGTGGCCAAAATGGGCTACAAGCATATCTTACTTGACCATGATTGCTGTACCTAGTTGTTAGTACACTTCGTCGCCAGAATTGTTACCGTGAGAGACTATGCAATCAGTTCACATCTTCCCACTTTATTTTCCATGTCATGATCCCACCCCTTCTTTCTTGTCCTCCTAGTTCCACGTCAGAATGTTGGGAGCTGGTAATTCTTGTTGTATGCAAACGATCTACTTGGCCTGTAAAGTCTTGAAAAATCATCTGGCAAACACGACTGTTGAGATGCCACTCCACGATTGATTCCGAATAAAGCTTCATTTTGTTGATTTTTCTTTGGAAAAGAAGCTGTCTTCTAGACATTTGATAACTTTCGGTAGAAGTTCCGCCTTGAGGGTAGTTATAGGCACCAAGAGAGGAGGCTGATGTTGCAATGCACATGAGGATAGGCCTACTCTTGTTCCTCCTCCTGGTGGTTGATGTGGGCAACTACAGTGGAATTGTCTGATCTGATGTTCACTGACTTCCCAGAAACCCCTGTTAGCAAACCGCTATCACTCGATATCTATAAGGAGATTCCTTATTAACTTTGACCATACTCCCTTATTTGGTGGGATCTCATGCATGCTTGCCCAACCTAAATCTTCGAAGCATCCGCGTGGAAAGACACATGAGGTAATCCCCTCGTGGAACCGCTTTTCTCCCACCATAAAGATTCTGTGTTGGTTATGCAACCATAGTCTCTGTCTCTGTAGAAATCCCGAACTGGAGCATCTCCTCCACAACTTGCAGAAGGGTAGAAGGTCTACGAAGCTTGCCAAGCATTTTAAGCGCGGAGCCATAGATGAGCAAGGAGATAAATTCCTCTCAGAATGAAAAGATACATCTCACAGTTTTCGAGATTCTCTCCTCCTCCTTCTGTAGGAAAAACTTTGGTTTTCTTCAAGACCAGAATTGCTCCTAAAAACTCTGGCTTCTGACTTGAGATGAGATTAGAGGGTTTCTTTAGGTTTATCATGAACCCAGCTCTTTCACCTTCTTCATAACCAAAGTAAACTGACTACTTCAAACTCGATTAGCTTGAAGCTACAAACAACCATTCATCCGAGTATACAAATATTTGGATACCCCTCCTTCTCAGACGTTCTGCCACTGTCTTCACTACTCTTGTAAAGGTAAGGAGTGCAGTAGAAAGTCCGAATAGCAGAGCTCGAAATTGGTAAGATTGGTTGTCTAAACTGAGCGAAGCCATCTTTGATGAAGAGGAAAAACTGGAACATTAAGGTAGGGCGCTTGAAAATCCAATGTCGCAACCAAAACCCACAATCCCTTCTTAAACTCTTTGATGACAGCTGAAGAGCAACCATCTGAAAAGCTTCGGCGAATATATCTGTTCAGAGGGCGTTAGATTTTGACAGTCTGAGGTTTCTCCTTCCATCCTGTTTTTTCTTCAATGGTAGGAAGAACAACGAATAGAATCCTTCCAAGACTTTCTGTTCTTATAGAAAAATATACATTTTTTTTCCTAACAATTCCTTCTCTACTAACGTCGTTTTTCAAAATTCATAGCCTTTAATGTCTCTTCGCATAGTCGTAGAGCAAAAAAAAACTGACTTTCTCAGTGGTAAAACTGCAAAATGGGGGGGGGGTTTTTAATCTTTCTGAAGTTGTTTGAAGAACCCATAGATCAGAGGTTATCGACCGCCACTCCGGGAGGAATAACTTCAGATTCCCCTCCACTGGGTGGCGTCATAGGTAGGTAGGAGTCAATGTGTATCTTCTTCTCCTACTCTCGCCACGTCTGGCGCCTCTACGACTGGATTCGGAAATAACCTCTGTACTGTCTAGAGCCCCAATAGTTGGCCCTTAGAGCGTAGCCCCGACTTCGGAGGAACCTCTGTGCCTTCTTGCAGGTATGAGAATACCTAGGAGCGGAATTCCTAATTGCAAAAGCCATAATCGTAAGGTCTGTACCTATACGGTCTAATCTTGAAGAACCTCTGGTCTTGTAAGAACTTAGGCAACTGATCAGCAGCTAAACAACTCGTTCTTCCTTTCTTCCAGTGAGCTAACTCGACCACTCTTTCCAAAAGATCTGTACCTCTAGGAGCATGAGGAAACTTCTTGGCTGTAAAATTCAAAGCGTCACTGCATTCTGCTTCCCATATAGCCCTAATTGGAAGCAATCCTTAGTTAAAAGGCTCAGTAGAAACTTGATGAAGATCTCTCACAGTATAAGGCATCTCTCAATGGCGTCACTAGACAGCTCTACAATACGCTCCTCAATAAAGCATTCATAATGATGCTAAGAGACAAGGCTACAAATCGAAGTTCACATATAATTACGGGCACTCTGTTCAAAAGTCGAAGATCCCATCCTTGCCCGCATCCAATAATCAATTCTTGCAAGTTCGTTATGTTTCTAGAAGAGCCGCCTTCGACACCGGCTGGAGGGCATGTCTTGGCTTGCGTAAGATTTCTCATCATACTAACAATACATCTTATCCCAGCAAGGTCTGGGACCCATAGGAGCTGAGAAAATATCAAAATCTTCCTTACATGTGGAGAAAGACTCAGGAATCCATCTGAGAGGGGAGTCTTCAAATAGCAAATCACATTTCAAACCTTGATGAACAAAAACGGCCGTCAAAAGGGCGCAAGCAACTAGGGAAATAGGTACTGTAGGTCTTCGAAATCTTCCGTCAGGAAAGAATCAGTATCGGACTGGAGCTCCATAAATCTGGGAAATCTCTTACAATTTCGTATCCTCAATCAAATCAGAGCCTCTAACCCAACTATTACCCAGTGCGCCTAGACTGGAGTGCTTGACCTATACTTTGCAATGAGCTGAGTAGCATCAGCCTGTATTGGTTGAGTAGCCTTAAATAGCTTAACTTGAACTGTATCGCTAGGAGCTGACATCGAGAGTGGTTCTTCGTTTACGATGAAAACCTTGTAATAGTCATGAGAGGATAGATCCCTATCAACATAATCAGACGTAACACCTTCAGGATTCAGTACACAATGGTGTGAAACAGACTTCACTTATTCACAAGGTTATAGATTTCTTAACTCTAGACTTGTAGAAAACATTAGGCCTTGAAACATAATAATGACTGACAATTGTTCCAAATTCGATCTTAACTGGAGGAATCATAAAATAAGAGGCAATGTCATCTATACTGAGGAACGTTTTTTCTGAAAGTTGGAAAACGTTGAGGAAAAGCACTGTTTTCCTGTCTACATGATCATAACTTGGTCTAATAGTCTTATGAGAAGGATCTCCGCTATGTCTTGAACCCGAAGATCTTTCCGATCACAGACCAATCCTAGACGTGAAGAACTCCCTGAAGGAGAGCCTCTAGATCTTCGTATCATGGCTAGGAGATCTAATGACTCTTCTACTACTTTTGGCGACTTTGTAGGCGTAGAGGAGGCGAAAGTATTCTAACACCTTAGAGCTATCCCTGTCCGGCACGTCGGCAGTGATGACTGGAACGCCTGCTCTGAAGAAGACTACCTATTCATTATGGTCTAAATTCGCACTTCTCTCCGTAGACGTCCCCCCCCCCCCCCCCCCCCCCCCCCCCCCCCCCCCCCACCCCCCCCCCACCCCCACCCCCCCCCCAGGAGGGTGAGAGAGACCCCCCCCCCCCCCCCCCGACCCCCCCCCCCCCCCCCCACCCCCGCCCCAAGGGGCCGTGGGTAGGAATGGGTAGAGGGAGACGCCGGGGGGAGACCCCCCCCACCCCCTCCCGCCCCCCCCGCCCGCCCCTCCCCCCCACCCACCCCCGCCACACCGACGCCCGCCCCCGCCCTGATTTGGAGGTGCGGAGTGCGAAGAAGCGTCGGGGGACATATAATGGGGTGAACTCCCCCCCCGCCCACCTTGGCGTTGTATGATCAAGAGGGTGCCCCTCCTTCCTCCAGAGCATCCCCGGGCCCACCTTCCCACCCCCCGCTCGTGAATTGGGGGGGTAATAGGGGGGTGAGGAATTAGTGAATAAGATCGAATGGATGGGGAAAGATGGGAGGAGCTGGAGTTGTGTGGTGGGGAGAGACGAGGCGGGCTATTAGTGGTTAATGATGTGGTTGCAGGTTTTGGGACGACTAAGGATGAGGCTAAAGTGATAGAGGAACGCCTACACCTTACGACACGCTTAAAGAAACTGCGGGGGCGAATCCTCTCCCTCCCTTACCCCGCCGCCCTCCCCCCCCTCCACGCGTCCCGTGGTGTGAGGGAGACGACCCCCGCTCCCCACTCCGTATGTGATGGTGGGGATTTTGTTGGTAGGGGTGGGAGAATCGGGGTTGGATTGTAAGACTTTTTGAGAGTGGAGGTGTGTGGATAGGGTTGAGAGAAGGTCGACGGTATGGGGTATGATGTAACTATATTAGGTGAGGGTGGGAGCGCTCCGCCCCTCCCCCCTTCAGTTGGGTTAGGACGAAGATGGGGCAGGGACGAATGGAAACTGGGGCTATCGTTTCCCCCCCCGCTGGCCCCCTTGTGTTATAAAACGACGTCACCGCCGGATCCTGCCCGTTGAGATGGTGTGAGGGTGACCTTGCCGTTGTGGACACAAGGTTGATCGCCTGGAAGGGACGAGTGGGAGGCTGTTCTGTGAATTCTACAGAAGAGACATGTCTGCCCCCCGTCGTGCGCGTAACGGTGGGTGAGGACGGGCGGGACCGGTTGGCTCGACAGGCCTGCCCATCGCCCCCGCCCCACCCTAGCCGCCCGAGTTGAATGAGGTATCGGTGAGAGTGGGTTGGGCTCGAAAGAATTTGGGGGGGGACGGGGAGGGATTAATGAGGGTTGGTATTGGCTAGATAGAGGGGTAGGAAATAAGGAGGATTCGATGCGGGGAGCTTGTGTGTGGAGTGAGGGGGGTTTTAGAGTCCGAAAATGGAGAGGGGTAACAGTGCCCCGGCCTCTCCAAGCCCCAGAGGCGGGGAGAAAGTTTGTTGGGAGTATCATGAGTTAACTCGTGGTAGGGAGTGTAGGCCCATACGCACCCCACCAAGCGCCCCCGCGTTATTTTATGGGCGAGCCTCCCCCCCTGGCAGAGGACCGCCCCACCCAACCGCCGCCTGCCCGAGTCCCATCTGCCCGACCCACGCCCTACCCCCCCACCCCCGAAAGTATAGGGAAAGGAAGTAGTTACAATGAGGGGGGTGAGGTTGGAGTAAATGGAGCTCCAAAGTAGGCCCCTCCGCTGTCCTACCGCCCGCCCCTCGCCGTTAAGGGTGCGGGCTTGGACATTCGATAGAAATAGTGAAGGCAAAGTAGGAAGGAGGAGTGTGTGATTTGAAACATGGAAGAGAGCGGGGTTATGGGGTGCGGGGTGTATTCTACACGTAGAGATAGGGGGTGTCGCACACAACTTGGAAAGGACAACACGGCAAAGTAAAAGACGGGGCGTAAAATGGAATGGAGGTGTGAGGTAGAACTGAAAACGGGGGGAGTACAAGTGTGAGAGTGGGGAGGGGAGGTGGTGGGGAGGGAAAGGGCTGCGGGGGTGTGTGTTTCGGCATTTAGAGAAAGGAGTGATGTTTTGTGAGTGGCGTGGAGCGGAACCTCCACCCTAAGTCCCCATCCCCCCGCCGTAGCCGTCCGCCACCTCCTCCTGTCTGCGGCCCCCCACCCTGCCCCGAGCTGTCCCCGCCCTCGCCACCCACACGGAGGGGATGGGACCTCGAGTTTGGTTGCTCTTAAGGTAGTCGCTGTAGAGAATGGGGGGTTGTGTGTGGGTGGGTTGTACGCTCCCCCTCCCGAACGTCCACCGAGGGGGGGAGAGTGAATGTGGGAAAATAAGGGCTGCATATAGGACGAATGCGTTGAGGGTTGCCCCCCTCCGCCTCGGGGGCCGGCTCCGCCGTTCCGCAGCGAGTTAGTAGGGCGAGGCAGTCATGGTGCCCGTCGGGACCCCATCCTCAGGCAAAGAGTAGGGGAAACACTTCGGGAAATATGTGAGGATAGTGGACAGTCTGCGTGAAACAGGGAGTTAGGGGGATGCGCTGAGGTCCCCCTTGCAGGGGGGTAGGCGGGAGGAAGCAGAATAGTAAATGAAAGTAATAGGAACGGGAAGTGTGGCGTATCGATTATTAGGGTGCTAGGTGGAATTACTACATGGTAATGGTGGACCCCTCTCCGAGGAGCCGACCCCCTGACCCGCTCCACAAGAGGAGAGTACCCCCCCCCCGCCCGGTTCCCCGTTTTGAAGAAAAAGTAGAAGGGGGTAGGTTTGAGTTAGGTTGCCCGCTCCCCCCTCCTTCCCCGGTTTTTTTTTTTTTTAATTTCTTATATTTTGTTTACACATATTGTTTTTTTGATGTTTGTTTTGATTTTTTTCTGTGTTTTATTATTTTTTTGTTGTTGTTGTTTTTTTGGTTGGTTTTCTTTTTTTTTTCTGCGCGTGGAGCTATCACTGAAAGACTTGCGCAGTGGACTGCGGCCCCTGGAAAGGGAGCGATGATCTAGACGATACGTAGGTCGATCCTTTCCTTCCTATACCAGAATGAATATACAGCTGGATAAGAACTCTTTCTGATTCTACGACGACGGCTAAGACGATTGCTTAACGGAAGGGAGACGGGGAACATCCGCTGAAGACGATGGTGGAGCCGACGGTTGAATTGACCCCGATTATAAGTGTAGTATAATTTGAATTCGAAAGCTACGATGGGGCGGCCCGCCGTTTTAACGGTGGAGGAACAGTTGAATAATTCACCCCCGGAAGAACCACCGAGACGGCCCTAAAGTTAACTAGGTGGGTAACTGACTGGTTGACCGGAAAGCACTGTAGTCTTGGAAGAAAAGAGGAGAAAGTAAATTTCCCTAATCGTAATACACCTCTGCATGAACACACTAACTTCCTCTAACTTCCTTCGCAGCCAAGGCAGGGAAACTCTGTCCTTCATTGGAAGAATATCTAACCTCCGCCATCACCATACAAAATCTCATGTTCCTCTTGCTCATAAACTCATGACCCGTCGGTATCTATCGGTAACATCGGCGGCCCCCTGCCGCAACATACTGAGATCATAGCTACGGTACGTAATACACGGCCGTCAAGAGGTGTAGAGCTGATAATAAAATTATCATCATACTCAGAAATACTACTTCTATAACTCATCACATACGGGCACGCCATCGCCAGCAAACCTCCAGACTTCCGAGTTGACCATCGGTACCGTATATAACCATATCCATCAATAAGTCTTAACAAGCCGCTGGGCTTCATTCACTGCCCGCCACGGAATTCGCCCTCAGTTTTCTAACAACTGCAACCTACGGCTCCGGTGGACTGAGGTTTTAATTTCATCAACCACGGATAAAAGCCGACTGACTGCTCAAGTATTGTGAATTATCCCTGGACTGAGGCAGAATTTCTCTCGGTTGGAGACCGAGAACGCCGTTAGATCAACTTGAGAGATTGCACCGTCAATAGCCACGCTGGAGTTCTTCTGACCCGTATAAAGACGGCACTGTCGGCTACTCAAAAACCGTTGATTCATCTTCCAATTTCCATTCACCCTGAATGGAAGTAGGATAGACCAGCCAGTCGAAGTAATCACTTAATCCACGCGGAATTATATAAATCAAACGGCCCTTTCAGCAGTCGACAGGGGAACTGCAGATGTGGCTGGAACGAAATTGCCCTTTAAATTGTCTAACATAGCCTCTGAGTCAACCGTAGATAATAACTCTGGAAGCTCTCAAAGATAGAACTTGACTGCTCTGAGAAGTCTCGGTTGAGTGGTAGCGGTGAAGCTTCATCACAACCGGTGAACGCCCCGGAGGGAGATGCCCTGACGGAGTGGCAGCGTTTAGCCTTGGCCTTTGTCCTTTACTTTCTTCCATACACACGGCCAATTCATCAGAATTTCTGGAACTCCAATTCTGGTCTACCCTTTGTGTATATATTACAAGGTCTCTCTCTTGAACAGCTTCTTCTTCATCACACAACTTCATGCGGGTCTTTTGTCTTTCCTCGAAGGAACTTTACAATCCATAACCATCTTCAAATGTTTCTTCATTCTGCAACTCAAAGGTAAACTACTTGTAATGGTTTGTTAGATACCGAAGGATGACCCCACCGAGATCGGAGTTCCCAAAAAGGGTAGAGCAGATAAGGCCAAGGAGACGATGGACGACAGAAAGACCAGGCACCCCACAAAAAATTTTTGAGAAAAATTTGGAGATTCATACCGGCACGAGCTGGTAGTATGCTGTGAAACCAACAAATGACATGGTTGTGCAAAAATTGCAACCGCAAGGCTATAGACAAGGGCGAAAAATAAATATAAATAGACAAGGAGCAGACACTAGACCTAGGGACAGTCCCAACATGCCTGTGGCTGTCTAGGTGGTGGACTTACCAGGGGGTAGCTAAGAACGTGCCAAGGATAAGCCCACTTACACCCGCAGTAACGAGCAGCGCGAATAAAAGGCCGAGGCTCGCGGGCAACCATGTAATGGGAAACACATAATATATATCTGATTCTTATGTTAACAGCTTCCGAATTCCACGCCTTAGAAATCTTCCCGAATTCCACTCCTAGAAATCTTCCAATTCCCACTCCATAGAAATCTATCTTCCGAATTCCACTCCTTAGCACTCCGTATTTCGGGTCTAAAAGAAACACATCTCAAACTTCACAACACTCATCATCAAAAGCTTCAGCTCCGACGACCCGTATTAGAGGTAGATGTTTATCAGATCTTATATACATAACCAACCGCCGATAAATCGGCGATAAAGGTGGGGGGGGGAAAATATTATGTAATAATATTACCTCATAAATTTTCACATGGTGCCTAGACCAACTTACTACCACCCAAAAAGAGCAAAGGTCAGTGACGTCATGGTGGGGCGTATCGATGCTAGGCATGGGACCGCTGCTAGGCATGGGCGCATCGAAAGTTTAATTGTGGCATTATGGTGTCTCAAGGCCTTATTGAGCCCAAAAAATGCACATGGATCATTTCGTAAGGTATATAATGGATGAAATAGAAACAAGGTTATTAATCATTGAGTGTCTAATGTAAATGAAATTACTATTATGACACATATTTGGGTGCCTCAAAAATCTTTGTTGCACCTTTAAATTATCATTCTTATCCTCACTGATGCTTATAAAACTCTGAACCAACCAACCTGCATCTGTCTTGTTATAACCTTCAACAATCTTAGGCATGTCCCTGGCAAGAATAGCCTCTGTTTATACATCAGTTTGACATCAGCATGCATCTAAGATTCATGATGTCTTCATATTCATAGAGTAATACACGAATCCATCGCAGCCGTGACCCCCAGCTCAGCATCCTCCAGTGTTGCCAGAACTTGAGCAAGGAAGGTGTTGACTGATGGATGAGATCGAAGCAGAAGGGCTTTAGTCACCTGCAAGAGTGGAACCAATAAAGCCAGTATGAGGGTAAGTGTAATGGCATCTGCAAAAGGAACACATTTGGAAGATTGAAAGAGAGACAAGGTAACTTGCAGTATTATCATTGGATTCATACCACTGAGGCAGGTTTGCCACTTAAAGAATAAATGATTTTTTGAACCGGTACTCTCTCTACAACAAATTGAAACCAAGGGAATGCCATTATTTTGAGTGAAAGAATGAGGATGGAGGCCGAGTTTTCCCACAAATAATAATGGTATCATCGGTTTCCATTTGCCATAGAGAGAGTATCCGTTCAAAAAATCATACCTGTATTCGCATTCTTAAACAGATTTAAAATTCAAGGTAAAATTTCAAACTAATTTTCCGATCCTTACAGCTTACATACAGTAAGATGGAACTGCCATCACCCAGTGAGAAAAATCGAACAACCTGTTGAACGCAAAGAACATACACAATGTGACGCAATGAGACACAACGTTGAAACGTGTACGCGAATGTAGCAAAACACAGTATGACACGAGTGCATCAACCTCAAAATAACAGCAATATGCAGCGTGTAACACCGGGTCTAAATTACAAATTGAAACCGGACAGGAACCAATGAAATCTCATAAATTACTACAGCTATTTAAGAATTCTTAATAATAGGCATGTTAAGATGCCATACACGCACCGTGTACTCTTACCAAGCATTTTCTGGGAACTGCATTCCCATGTTCCTGCCCTTCTATGTGCCCTGAACAAAAATATGACTTCTTTTTTCCTCAGTTCAAAATATGTTCCTTGACCGTTCCTGAAATGTCATTCATAAATCTATGTGCATAATATGTCATGCCTGAGTGGACCAATTTGTCCAAAGCACTGTGTAACTGGTATGAAAATGTCTGTTATGTAGGACATATGCATGAGTTAATTTATTGGTTACTTGATGTAATTTCCAAATATAGTTCTTGGTGTGTTTTATACCATATTTAAAATGTTTCACTCAATTTCACAGCCAAACGATTCAAAAGGGGAAAACCTTTCAAAATAACACCCTCAATATTTTTCTGGACACCTTAACACAAATTCTGAAAACCAACCTGCATCCATCTTGTTAAAACCTTCAACAACCCTGATATATTTTACACCTTGCTTAAGGGGCTTGACGTGTTAGTGAACTACTCGATAACATTTTCTAGAATTCACATATTGTATTTACAACGGTGCTGATTAAGAATCTGAAATAAAAAATGTGGGTCACCGACTTTGTTTTTGAGCTATAGCCCAAACAAAAAAGGTATGTTGTCACTTTTTAAACCATGCAAATCTATGGGAAAAGTCCAAATTTGACGTTTGGATCGCCTACAAAATAAAAACTTCTCGATAAAATTTTGTAATTTCTAAATATGTTGAGGTCCCGATGTCATTCTTCAAAATTTTGAATAAAAAATGGGGGTCACCGACTTACTTTTTCCATTAAATGCCTAAAACAACTCAAATTTTAGTCTTTTAACAATTTGGGCGCCTCATTGGGCTGCAAGAAAAGTTTGTGGTGCATTTGGTATGCAGCAAAGCAGTGAACGCGTGCATAGAGGATGCGCACCTGAAAGCAGGCGTAGAGGACTCGCGATTGACGCTATTTGTTTTTATTTTAATTCTTCGCACGAATAAACGCAAACAAAACGCACAGAGATCCGCGGTATCTGCGCAAAGTCTTTCTTTTGCCGCCTACAGTGGGTGCTAAAGCTCAAAACAGCTTGCGCGTAAACAGATCACATGTCAAACCCCTTAAATTTGTTTTCCTTCAATTTTTGCAAGCAAACCACTGAAAGAGGGAAACACATTGAAGAATAACACCCTCACCATTTTTCAGGACACCTAAACAAATTACTAGCCATGATTGTTAATAATCCAGTGAAATATATTTTAGAAAATTAAAAAAACACCAGATCAACCCTACAGTATAGCATGGAACTAGCCTGAGAAAGAAATTAATTCACAATATGCCTCCTATTTTCTAACATGTTTTAGTGAATTTATTTAAAACATGGTTTATAACAATCCTCTTTTAGAATCCTGGAATTATCCACGGAGTTACTTGTCAACAAATAATCCTTGAAAACCTTTGTATGTGGCAAACAAACACATAAGCCTTCAAAAAGAACTATAAATAAATAAATGTTGACATTTATATTGCACCTTTTACAAAGTATCAAAGCGCTTTACATTGCACGGCCACTGGGTTATGAGTCGGTCATTGTATCCACTGGACCACATGTGCTCTCTATAAAACTATGGGTTTTTAATCACCCATAAGATGTTTGGCTGCAAAATGCTATTCTTAGTCAGACACAAATCATTACTACAGTTACCCATTAGTGCATTAAATGTATTTATGATTCTCATTGCAATAATCAGTGCTTTTTGAAATACTCCTTGTTAAATTTCAGTCCATTACCATGGTTTGCTCAGTTGCATGTATTGCCCATCCCTACACAAACCATCCGACTTACCCAAATCCATGTAGTTAATGCTTTACATCTTGACTCCCTATCTCCTGCACTGCTCTGCTGTGATAATTCCTGCCTAACATGCTCTATCATATTGCAGTTCAGAACCCGATTACAAAAAAGAACAAACAGAATAACAGAAACATTAGGCCTAGCATAAGCTGCTTGCTGGTTTGTTGGAAATAATGGGCTTGGCACCCAAAGGTGTCTACCAGGGGGATGACACTTAGCGCCTGTCGTCTTTTGCTCCATTACCCCACAATATGGCTATGGCAAAATAGGAAAGTTCGCGCATATCAACGAAATTTATGGTCCCTCCTGTATTTATTAACCTCATGGTATAGAGTTACGTGTTCACCGTTCGTAACCATGACAGTAACGAACTTCGCAGTACAAGACTCGGCTATATATAGCGCCCTCGTTTGATCCTAGGCCCACCCCAGTTTAAGGGGTTGGTTTCACTGAATGTTTCATAATGTTAATTATTTTGTTTTTCAAATGCACCTATTTCAGTTATTTCAAGGTCAAATTTGGTATGTTGGTATCAAAATTTAGCTCCTTTAATGCTCTTTAGATATATTTAATCTATTTTTATGAATCAAGATTATATATTTTGCTACAGCACTTGCAGTTTACAATTGAAATCCTCTGGAAATAGTGTAGTTCTCTACTCTTTGTTTTTGTAAAAATAACTTAATTCACCGTATATCTTATATTATAGCAATTAAGAAATTCACAGCTTTCATATAACACCAATTTCACATTTTTAAGTCTAGAATCGTCTACAAGATTAAATCGCCTTGTATTGTTATCGATCCCCATCCTCCCCCATCCCCACCCGAGTTTTTTTGTGTGGACTTTTTAATACTGTGTCCCACCCCCTTAAAATCTAACCCGAGTCGTTATAGCGCCCCCTGTAAAGCAAGGCCCAGGGACCACCATTCGTCCACAAGTGTCATCTCCTTATTTTAATCCTCCTTGTGTCTACTTCAAATCCACACCTGACCTCACACCTTTCTCTTGCTTGTCATCTTACTCATCCGTTTTCTTTTCTTACTGGCACATAGGCTAAAAACAGGGAGGGAGTATGATCTATCAGGCCTCTGACTGTGACAGTCTGCCGATTCCCGTAACCAATTTTCATGATCGTTCATCACAGTCTGTTTGGAGCTTACGTGGTTGCAGAGCTTCGACAGCACAGGGACATAACAACGGCCCCATAATGCAGCGGGATAGAGTCAGTGTGAGGCTATTCGCTGTTGTAGAGCACGTTAGAATAAGACCGTTGCCAGGTCAACTGGCTCACGCTAACTTTGGTTCGAGGCACTGATCACAACACAAATCCTACGGCATATCATAATTCAGAAGAGTTGCATGAGCCAAGGCATGAACCAGTAACCAATGGATACTAACATGCACTACATCAGCGAATAGAGCCGATTATAATATCCACATCTCAGCTAGTGTATATACACACAGGGCAACCCTCGGCACCAAGTCCGATGACGTATGGACATGGTATAGCAGTCTCGAGCTCGAAACTTTCAATTTTTCTGCACACAGGAGATAGTGAATTTCATCAGTAACTGACTTTCAGTCAATGTGTGTTACGTCAAGACCTCATAGAAGCTGAAAGCTAACTGTTAAATTTTTTTTGTTTTGAAAAATAAACTGCTTTCCAATGGCAGCGCCCAGGGGTGTCACCAATTTGCGGAGTCACTGCCAATTCCCTAGGTTGTTTATGCCCAGGTTTTATTAAAACACCACATTGAAAATCAAGTCCCACTCTCACCTGTGTTATGTTTGTTCAGCAACCCTGCTAGACATTTGGCAGCTCCTTCATTAGTGACAGTGTGTGAATGCTGGGTAGCTAACGGTAGTAATTCCTTACACAATACGTCCCAGTTGGGGATGGGTACATCTCTTGGTACAGAGCAGATTAAGGATGATAACAGGATTGTAAGCTGGGTGAGAGGCCACGGGGGCTCACGCTGCATAACAAAGTTAACAGTAATTATTAGGAACACGGGTCTTAACATAAGTAGTAAAAAAAATTAAACAAAGTTTTAAATCGGTGTTGTCCCCGCTAACAGGCGTGGCCAGATTCACCTCACCCATAACGGCAATACCTGTGTGTGAGGATTTAATGGAGAAAAGATAATTGACTGTATGCCTTTCCCTGACGTTCAATGTGCTGGATGCACCATTAGCTCTCCTAAACCAACGCCCTTGTAGGTAGTATTCCTTGTAGTTCTACCAGGGGTAACCAGCTACCTCCTCATCAGTTTCATTAGGAACCCGATGGGGCGATGGTTTAGCCGCCGACAACCCGGCCCTGGGACAGGTATTAGTACTGGTTACCAGGATACCCGTAGCAGCAATCAAGAAAAACCTGACCTGGACCTAAATCTAACATAATGTGGGACATAATGTGGGACACAATGTTCTTGTGGACATTTTACAATCACTATAGATCAGGGAACAGAATTAGCCGTCCAATTGCGTGTATGTCAAAGTTTGTCAATCGGCGCGGCGCGGACTCTGATTGGTTCGAATTGGTATAGGGGCGGGGCGTGTCGAACAAAAATATATTCAAAATGTCAAAAACATGCCCTATTTGAGTAGGGGTTTTGACGCCATGGACAAAAAATTCACATATAAGTAAACTTTCTGTTTCAATACGTTTAAAGTTCACAGAATATTCTTCACGGCCGAAATTTGTTATGCACCGTCAAATTACGGCAGATTGCGCAATTGGTCGCCTTCTGATTCTGTCCCCGACTTAGTACATGACTGTAAAAGTTGTACACACGGTAGGGATGGTAAAATGTGAATTACTTTGAAAAACGACGTAGGAGAATAGAAAACAGTGCATCAAGCATTACATCATATCGGAACTGTAAAATGGTGTACATATATCGTGAGCTGTATGCTATAGAATTATATGCAGTGAAGTACAAAAAAGTGACTTATTTCCCAAATATTTATATTGATATACATGAAATTGACCCAAAACAGATACATTACCTTTTGTGATGCCAATTCAAATTTGAACATAATTGAACACTTGAATTCATTATAATTGCGAATATAAAGGATAGTTTTAGATCTCTGCTGTGCATCTATCATGTCATATCAAAACAGGCAACAAAATTAGTATTATTACAGTGTGTCCAATAAAAATGCAACACTTTGTGAAGCCACCATAAATTTTTGAAACACAGCATATGATATTTGCTTAGTGTTGTAAGCTAAGAAAAATGTTTATACTTAGATCCCTGGAAAATTTCATAACGATAGAGTCAATAGTTTTTAAATATCAACAATCAAAGTAACCCGCAGTACCCATTTTACACCAAAATGAGGAGCTTGGTTACCACAAGGGGGTGAATGAAGAACAGAATGGCAAAGACAATTTGATTGCAATCATATTTAACTGCCCAAATTTCTTGTAGAACAACTACTGGATCAAATAACTGCATTTACATTAATGATCTTAAATGATAATGATAAAACCTTAATTTATAAGAAAAATATAAGATAAAACTGGAACAATTATTAACAAACTTCATGCTACATAAAATTATAAAGTGATGGGTTGCGACTTGTTGTTAAATTCTGAACTTTATGAAAGTACAACATGTTTTTTCAAAATAAACCCAAATTCCAAGACAGCATATCCATTCTGTCCATCAAATTTTGGTTAAGATAACAACTATTGTGTGCTGTCACAAAAACTATGATGATTGATTAAGCTCTACATACCAATGCTGTCTAATCTGTGATGCGATCTGGGAAACCCCGTCGCATGTCGCGGCTGGACGATTTTATGCAGGGAAGGAACTCTAAAAATAGTCAGAAAATTATTTTTTCATGGACCATGAGAATTTTACACAACATATTCGTTATATGGTAAACTTTACACTATATGCATGATTTGTTGTTTGATTATTATTTGGGGTTTAAAAATGAAGGTTGTGAGGGTCTTTTCAGAAAGAAATAATTTATTTATCATGTTAACAACGGAATATTACGCCAAAAGTAAAAAAAATAATACTTTCCCAACCTGACCGGCTGGCGAGCTGTTTCCCACAAATAAAACAAAGCTGGGGATGTCTAGTTTCTAAAAAATAGCCACGCGCACGCCTGATTCTTCCTATTCAATATTACTGCGAATGCCCCATTCCAATTACATCTTGACCGCGACAGATGAAAATGATCGCCAGTGTTTTGACACCATTTTTTCGGGTTTCACGTCATCTGAGTTCCGAATGCTGTATTTAAAATCTGCTGGAGTTTTTATCTTTCTAACTAGCTTTTATCGTCTTCGTACAATATTTTTGCTACAACTTGAAAAGTAGACCAGCTTGCATGTTTGATTGTGCAAAGTTCTGTGCACTGTGGATGTCTTACCAAAATGGCCGCGCCCATAGCGAATGGACGAGCCGAAAAGAAGAAGTGCAAGCGCATTAAATGAACTGAGACAGCTAAATTTGTATCAGCAGCGGATATAGGCTATTTCTGAAGTAATTACGACTACTTCACCTCAAAATAGAAGGATGAATCTGATGATGATGTTTCTGAGCTAGATGAAGACAAATTCTCTGTTGACATGGAAATATCTGACAATGATCAACCCGGAAATGCACAACAACACAATCCGACCTAGTTCAATGAGCCTGTCGAACCACCTGATGGAAATGACACTGGTAAGTACCATTTTTTACTCTTGCCCTAAATTCAATATTGTCATAGAAATAAAATACTTAGGAGCATAGTAAACTAATTTAATGCTCAATTCGAATAGATTTACAACTTGCACGACATGACAGCCTACTTCCTCATTGGCGTACCGAGGCAGTTGATCCAGAGGGGCAAATTCTTTTCCTAGTCGTCCGCCAAGGGGCCAAAATTTTCAAGTCGTCCCGGTGATTTGCTCAATTAAGTCTGAATTTGACGAAATGCGGCGATTTTAGTGCGCTAAAATGCAGAATTACCTTTAATTTTGCAAAACTTGGCTGAAAACAATTGGTCGAAATTCCCCAAAGAAGAGGGAGGAGCAGGGAAAATGCATTTTGGTCCTATCGTCCCGCTTTTTCGAGCTAGAGGGGGCAACTTGCCCCCTGCCACCCACCCACTCCCCACTGGACCGATTTAACTCAAAATTTTTGTAATCAGGTGTTTTTGGTGGTAGCTTCCATGACCATGTGAGGGAAAACATCAAATGAAACATTAAGACGCATGATCGGGTCACTCACTTAATTCGAGATGTCAATTTAAATTGAGCCCCCACCCCTTTCTGAAGTTCCCCAAAATATATATGATGTACTCCACATGATTGACAAAATGTGAATTACAGATGTTTAGCAGGGTGGTGATTTTTAAATTTTTTTTTAAATAAAAAAGTCAATTCTTTAAATTTAAATCAGATTTTTAAAATTTAACTCGATTTTTTTAAAGAAAAAATTGCGGTATGATATTTTCTTCCAAGCATGCTTTTTTATGCACCAGTCATCTTACTAAATGTGGCTCAAAGTTTCTGATGTATTAAATAATATTTTTTGTTATGACAGTTTTTGTTTTGTTTTTTTAAATAAATTATTAATAATAAATTAATCCACTGTGCTATATTTGTCAGTATTTATAATGCCAGGTTATTTTAGCCATCCTGCAGCACAGTCAACACATAATACCGGTACTTTCATTTTGCTGACATAATTATTATTCCACTGAAAAGAGCTTGATATTATTGATTCAAATGGTTTAATTTAAGTCTTAATTTGTTTAAAAGTAATAATTGATAAAATCACAAATTTTGTGCAAAAAAAATAAACAGACGTTTTATTCAAATCATTAAAATATTTTTTTTTAAATAAAGAAAAGGAAAAAAATTAACCAATTTACAGTTAGTAAATATAAATGCAAGTATCCTCCTCCAGAAGCCTCGGCAACCCATGGTATTACAGTTTCTTTGTTGTAGTAAGGATTCTAATATATTTGAAGTATAAGCATGGTTTAAGCAAACAGCACATATTTTGAAGTCGCCCCCAATTTTCTAACATTTTGAGATTTTTGCAGTTGCATTGGTAATTGGTTAGTAAATCCCTGTGAATGGTCTTAAGCTTCAAAACTTGTCTATGTATCGCAAAAAGAAGGAATTGTTGTAATTAGAATAAAAGACGGAGATACCTCGATAAATAATTTAATGGATGCTGGAAACGTCATTCCAAAATAAAAATAGCTGGATGGAAAAAATTGCGCCAAGTACATGTCCATGCTCATCCATTGTTTGTTCAGTTGTCAAGTTAGAGTTCATTTTAGTGAGGTGGCACTATTACTCAATGGACGGACAGAAATCTGGCGTTTTCCGGCTCCGCCGTTAAATTTACAATAGATATGCCGATTTTAATTACAAAAACGTTTCTTTTATGACAAATACGCAATTTTGAGCATTACCATTCGCAGGTATTGCTTACTAGACAATTACCAACACTACTGTGCAAATTATTCAAATTTTGAAAATTGGGGGCACTCTTAAAAAAATGTGCTGGTATTGCTTTAAAGAGACATGAGGAGATTTCCAGAAGGAAGCGCCCCCAATTTTTTTCGAACCCGGGTTTTTTGCATATTTGGAATGCTTTCCAATGTATTAGACCACATCTGAAGTGAATAAGCTGAATACGCCGTCTTTATGTAATAAGATGATGATTTAGTACTTTCTGTCGTGCACGACAGAAACTCAAAGCACGGTGTTCTATGGGGACAATTACGATAGTCAGGCAAGTTCAAAACAGGGTTTGCGGTTTCTTTCGTGCTTGTTTGTCCAATAAACCTTCAAAACGTTCTCGGTAGGTGGTCTACATCAGATCAAAGGCAATTTGAGAGAAATTTGTATCCTAAAAAAATCTCCTCCTGTCACTTTCAGGTCCCTTGGTGCCAATTCTGCATTGCTAATGTGCAAAAATGCCACACCCAAAGGAATTCTAGAATTTAATTTTTTTCTCATAAAATTATTGACGATTAAAAAAGTTGATTTAAATCAGTATTTTTTAAAATCATTCAATTTAAATTGCCATTTAAATCAGTTGATCTAAATCATGCCAACTCTGCCATCAAGTGTTGCAGTTGATTATTCGAAAGCTTAGTTCATTCTTCACATGAGAATCCTATGAAATGGATACAAAAATCAATGTAATGTAGGAAATGCAGAATAGTAAAAAAAAATGTAGTTTATGTTTCACTCCATTCTTTTTATTTTTCTTGTGCAGATCATGTTGCTGGTAATGCCATCGAGGATGTTCAAGATATTTTACCACCATTACCTGAAACTGCTGTCCAAGATGATCCCCAAGTAGTCAACAATTTTCAGTGCAAATGCCGGTATTTTTCTGGAAATCCATGCTCATCAATGTTTGCTGAAGGAGAACTGACTGACACTCGGTTATCGTTTATGGATATGACTCGCGATCAATTGGACATTGCTGTTCTATCTAAACTTGCATGTGGAATGCATCTTTCTGAGACAACCAAGCGCTCCAGAAAGAAAACTCAATCAGAAGGAAACAACACCGTACTGACTTCTACCATCATGGACATCAAATTTGTAGACAAACGTTCAAGTACATGCATGCAATTGGACAGGAAAGACTGAACAATTTAATAAAGCACTACAGGAAAAATCGCGTCGGCTTGCGGCAACATGGAAATACGAAGTGGCGACCATCAAACGCAATCAAAGCAGAAGATAATGTGTATATCGCTCACTTTCTCATGAACTTGCAGAGACTCGTGCAATGAACGAACTGACCTTAAACTGCTACCAACGAATTGCAGCAAGCGCAAAGTCTACGATGCATACTGCATCGCAGTGGATGCAACAAAACATCGCAAGGTTTCGCTTGTAACATTTTGCCAGCTTTGGCGCGAGGCTACACCTTTTATTGTGACTATGCGGTCTGCCACCGACCTCTGCTGGTTCTGTCAGCAAGCCCAAAGGAAAGCTGCTGAAGGAGGATGTTTAAGCGATGAGCAAAAGAAGGAATTATACCGGAAGGCTACTGAACATTTGCAACAGGCAACACAGGAACACGAGTATTATCGCGAAGTCTGTAAGAACACGAAGGAGAACATGTCAAATGACTTAAATCTCGGCTACCATGATGAGTGTTCATTTTTGGGCATCAGGCACTATAGCATGGACTTCGCTCAGCAAATCCACTACCCATATAACCCACGTCAGCCGGGACCCATTTTTTTAAGACGCCTCGGAAGCGAGGAGTTGCTTGCGAGTCCCTACCGAAGCAAGTGATTTTTTTTGAGAGACGAAGCTGTTCAGACTGGCAAAGGTGCTAATTGTGTAATCAGCCTTTTGCATTACTATCTTGAAAATTATGGACTTGGAGAGACTGCTATGCATCTCCATGCGGATAACTGCAGCGGTCAAAACAAAAACTCTTACGTATGTTGGTACCTCATGTGGAGAGTACTCACCTGCCGTCATGTTTCAATCGACTACTCATTTCTCCTGGCAGGACAAAAAATTTTGCTTGTGACTGGTGTTTTGGCTTGTTTAAGAGAAACTTTCGGAGCACTAAAGTAGATTGTCTTGACGACATTGCTGGAAGTGTCAAAGACTCTAGTGTTGTTGGAGTTAATACACCGCAACTGTGTGGATGAGAGGATGGGACAGTTCTTGTACCAACTATGATTGGGCATCATTTTTAAGCCAATTTTTCAACAGAGTACAAAATATCCAACAGTACCATCATTTTCATTTTGACAAGAACTCAACAGAAGTAACGTAACTGTCAGGAGGTTACATGACAGTGCTTCCACCTTCCAGCAGCTGCTTAAGTGGACAAAATTGATCCCAATGCAATGTCTGCTATCATTGAACCATGCGGTCTTGATTACAAGCGTAAGAAATATTCATACGAAGAAATAAGCGAGTTTGTAGCGGAGTCCAAGAAAGACTTGGTGTGTCCTGCTCCAGGCTCTGCTCCCACACCTACCCCAGCTTCAGAAGATTCTTCTGATGACAGTGATTCATCAAATAGCAGTGACAGCCAAAGCGAAACATCTTCCCATCCAAAACGTGCATGCAGAGGACGCGGTGGCAGTTTTGTTTGCAGTAGAGGACGCGTCAGAGGACGTACGACGGAGACAAACAAACAGAACTCTTCTCAAAGAAACAAACAAAATGAAGACTGATGTTTGAAAAACACAGTAGCTAGTTTAATAAGTTGAATGTTCTTTGAAATTATAATTGAAAAACATTGACTGCCTTTTATTCATGCAAGAGTAAAAATATATCAATTGGTAAAACTTTTAACTGGTCAAAAGCCAAAATTTTACTTCATGATATAATATTTTTGCTATCATACTCATCTAGCATTCAATATCAGGGCAAACAATATTCTCCATTTCATGGCAAAAATTTTGAAAACAAAAGGCAAACAATTTATTGAACTATTTGAAAATTTTATAGTGCCTATGTTTGTTGGCCATGTTGCAGTTGAATGAGAAAAGAGAATCCACATTTAAGTTGTCCTGACTTAAACAATGTCTTCTTGGAGAAATTAAGAATTTACTACTGTTACTACTACATGTATAATAAAAATACATCGGTCCTCGGACCGCTTGTGTTGCCTGCCGTCGCGGTTTGTGAATGATAGGCCTCACATGACCTTTGACCTCATAAACAAATGAGGGATTGCATGTAAACTCCAAAAACCAAGCTTGCTTCCAATTGCACTTCAACTTTTCAAATGAGGTCAATTTTACATTTTCAGCCTATCTTACAACTTGACCTCACATGGCCTTTGACCTTGGTATGTGACCTTTGACCTCATCAACAAATGAGGGATCCCATGTTGCACCTATGACTGTATTAATTGTCATTAATGCTGAGATGTTTTATTCTGTAAAATAAAACACCTTTCTGACATGAACTGTTTATACTGATTATTGGTTGTATTGTACTTGTAAGAATACTTTAAATATTTAGAAAAACAACTTAAAACTGTTCCCTAACTTTAAACCCTTTTTTCTCAGAATGAGGTTTTGTGATCCGAGCTCATAAAGTACACTGTAACTTTGGATGTGGGTGTCATAGAAAGAAAAATTCAAAAAGTGTTGGAAAGAGGAGATTTCAAGCTTTAAAATGGCATCAAAAACTCAAATTTTCACCACGTGGCGGGTTTTCCCAGATCGTATCACATTTGGTCAATACGCGGTGTTTGTTGATCATATATGCCTAATTCTATCTTATAAGTTTCTAAAAATGCATGTTATTAGCTATTATTACCAATGGAAACATTCATAATTATGTTAATATTTGTAGCAGCACTAGTCATTAAAAAAAACCAGTAAAATGGCAGTTGGGCTTAAATTGGTAGTCCTGCACACATAGTAGAGTGCCCTAGCACCTCAATTTGGTTAAATTGGTCCTGCGGGTTACTTTACTTCTGGGGTCATATCTTAAACTTTTCAGGGACATTGTATAAAGTCCTATCTGACCTTACAACCAAGAACAAGTAGTGGGGGGGGGGGGTTTTTTTTTTTATTTGTTATATGCTTTACTCAAAACTTATGTGGCGTGCACCAAGGTTCATTTTTTTTGGGAACACTGTAGAAGAACTATAATTTATTAACGTTACATTACTAAAATTATGTTTGATTTTAGCCAACAGACTACCCGAGCTTTTAAATTTTGATTGGCCCGAGCATGCGTCTGTGTATCGCACCGATGCTTACTCACTGTACCGGTGTAATCTGTGGTGCAATACCACGGTGCTATAGCGCGTACCGCCCACACTGCATCAATACGCAAAAATCTTGGGCATTCGGTCATGTCAACTCGTCAAGTCAAATACTCGTTTTTTATGTTTTGAGCCATTTTAAAAACTATTTTTTATCAAGTCAGCTTCTCTTGCATAATAATATAATATTGGTATGGTTTTTTTTTTGGCTGATAACAGAAAATATCGCCCATCGGCTAAGAAATATCAGGCTTGTCTTCGACTCGCCCGATATTTATCTAGGCTCGGGCCATAATTTTCTATCAACCTCAGCCATCCTCAGCCATCCAATATTAATATAAATATTGCCTCAAATCACAGGCTGGGAACCAATGACATTGCATAAACATCTCAAAGTGTTTAAGGATAACTTATAGATGAGTGACATTGCAGTGGCAGTCAACCCCTTAACTGCAGTAATCATGTGATCAAAATTATGCCACATTAAGAATGCATAATTCATATCGTGGTCTCAAGTTACATGAAGAGACTAGGTGCTAATGGCTACAAACACACATTCCCCATTGTTCTATACACTGAAAGCATGTGGTTACACTGATCTTACCTTGCGGGATATGGACTCCCCTGGAAGCTGGAATGTGAAGGTTTCCTGAAGTGCTGCCGATTGTACACTGTGAAAGAGTTTGAACATCATGTTAGATTAGGTAGGAATTCAATTATTCTGCTCAGTGGTTCATCAATGAGTTAGCATGATATGCATCACACATCCATGTATCTTTCATGCATCACGCCAGGGCACCTCTAGCCACCAGCATGATCAAACTATACAGATCCATTGGTTGCAGAGTTGTTAATTTCTGAGTATCCGCATTTTAGGGTGTCTGTACTTGTGCAGTGATGTAAAAACATTCCCTAGCCGCACACATGTTTGTATCTAGCTCTTTTGCGACACAATTCAAAAGCCTTCAAACCGGGATTCAGGCATTGTCTTTAGCTTGTAGTAAGATATTGATCTGGCAAGTTAAAGGTGGATTAGCCGGGCTTAGCACATATACAATACAATGGGCCAATGGTCTGTGAGGGCTTATGACAACCAGCTTTTCAAGTTTGGTAAATGGCTGGCAGTGAATGTTAGCATCCTCTGTACCAAAAATTGCCACAAACTCTTCCTTTTTTACTGTTTTTACAATCCAAATGTGTTCAAACTCGTGAAGTTATTTCATAGGGATCCTTTTCATTATGTCAAATTTTTTTTCGTGCCATATGTCCCTTTAATTAAATTTTTCCTTGTGGAGTGAAAGGATGATATGGATGCTAAAGATCCAAAGATCCAAGTAGACAAGTTGTTAAAGGGACAAGATTTCCAAAACATGCATGCATGCACAACCAAAACCACACATGTAAACCAACCTTACTTGCATTGTTTGTCAACTGGGGACATTCGGTGGAAACCATCAATTTTTTTCTTCAAAACATGAGCCTTTTTTGAAGTAAACAGTTGGAATAATGCATTTTTAGCCCTATGAAGCATCAAAGCATATTTTTTTCTGTTACTTAAATATTCAAAAATTCAAAATTCCCCTTTTTTCTTTTTTTATTTTGGAACTCGCATATATACAGCTACAATCGCATCAAGCTGGTCTAACCAATTTACTCAAGGCCTTGTATTAAAGTGAGGCAACAACGAACGTGGGTGTTCAAAACCTGGACGTCCTGAGATTACTGTCCAAGGCTTAGACCAATTGCTCACATTGCCCATTACATTACAACAAGGGATGTCCCTAATTGTCTTAAGTCCCCAATTGGTATGGTTTACAATGCAGAAATTTCCCCATGTCATCTGTGAGTACAAGTGTACCCTCACATTATGCCTAACTTTTCACATCTTCAAGAAGGTATCGGGAGGCATGCTTCTTGCAAGTAGGTAGGCATTATTCTCTATGCTGCAAACCGGCATTACGTGAAATCTAACAGGTCCTTTACTAACGAACACAAAAACAGACTAAGAACTTACCTGTCATCAAGAAATCTACCTAAATGCCCTCAATATGCTAGCTAAAACACCTGAATGTCCTCCTGACACTCAGTTCACTAGAGGGCAAATCAGCAGCTCACTGGCTTTAACATCAGCTGGAGATAGGAATGCTAAGCACTTGGTAGAAGAGTGTGTCATGGACGTACTTTAAGCAGGTATATTGTCGCCATTCTTCTGGCCATTCTACGAAGACACTTGCCCACTTGCTAGCGTTTCATATGCTTTATCTAATTGTCGTCGAAATACAAGCAAGATGCAAGTTTGCTAGTTAACATAATAACCGTGTCGCACCAATGTCCGACAACAGCATAGTGAATGCTTTCCTATGCGTCTTCAGCAAATGCATTTTATTCATACTGCCTGGCGAAATCGCACAAGATCTGACCAAGATTCACAAAAGATGCTCAATTTTGTTATGAAAACCCCATTACCGGAATTGTTCACTGCCACGCATCAGCCCACAAAAATGCATTTCGCATTTAGGTTTTTTTGACCCCAGAAATTAGTAAACCGCAGAACCCATTTTACCAATTGAGGTGCTATGGCACCTACCTAGTGGTGGCAGACTACCAATTTAAGCCCACTGCATTTTTAACTGGTTTTTTTTTAAAGACCCTATCAGTGATATGCCGAAAGAATTAAAATAATTTGAAATTTTGCAGGAATAGTTAAAAGTGAAGATAAGTCTGTAAAATGAGTGTTCAAAGATCCGAATCTCCATTCCATACTTTTGTAGTATGTTTCCGTATGGACAGTAAGACTAAAATTTCCGATTTTGTCCTTATTAGGTTTGCTTTGCTATCTGGTCCTATCATTGCAGGGTATCTTAAGGATACCTGTTTTTGTTATGAACATGTGCAAAATCTGATTTTTGATAGATTTTTCGATTTTCTGATTTATCAAATCACTACTGATAGTGCCTTTAACAATGATGTCGCAATTGAGCACCAGGACCTTAGTAGATGTGCTACCGTTGGCTCAATGAGAATGGGTATCCATTTGTTATCAGTAATTGCAAATTTTGGTGTAGGCACAGCACCTGAGGGCAAAGGTAGCCCAATTTTATCCTTAACCATTGATATCTATGGAACAAAAAAAATTGCTTCTACCCTGCAGCACCCGCCAATAATAGCACTTAGAGGGCACTTTGTGACATTCCAAAGTAGCCCAATAGGGCAAGTAAGCCTGGTGTAATGGAACCCTACTTGGTTTGTCGTAAAGGGACATAAAGGGGGGCATGAAAAAAATTGACATAATAACAGGACTCTTACTGAACTCAATGGAGTATTATAAAGTAATACTGAGTAGAAACTTCAAATTTGCCCTCAACTCTTCTCAGTGCATCCTTTCAGTAGTCAAAAGCTAACACATTATCTGTCGTCATGTCGGGCACCTTTCACCACAGCGCGTTTCGGCTTAATCACCTCAAGTGGCTTGGAGTAGATATGGTAATGAGCTAGTATGGGTGACCTCCTTTGACCGCCTTTGAACCAGGAACTTGTCGTTATTATCTCCAGACAAACAACTCACCTTATTCGCGCTGTCTTATACAATGGCGGATCCCGGCGTTGAAAAACTGTCCAAAATACCGGGGGGCTGAAAGGCTGTACCTTGTCCAAAATAGCTCAAAACAAAAGGGCTGATTTTTGCAGAATTGCCGAATTACTTAACCGTGGGCGGCAGGGGCCGCGCCCCCGTGTCCCGTCCCCTCCCTGGATCGCGCCTGGGTATACACTGTACATGTGAAAATTACCATGGCTTGACTGCTCAATTCGGCAGCTTTCCAAAGATACCAGACTCGGCTCCGTGTGACTTTCTACCGCTAAGCTACGTTTTGCGAATTTCTCTTGTTACCTTTTTTGTGTAATCGCAATTATTATATAACAATTAATAGATTGCCCTTTGTTGCATTCATGTTTTTTTTTAAAATAAAAGACGGAGGTTTACGCTCTAGATTGGTGTGTGTCATTTACTTCCGAGCAATGCCGGACAGCTGAGATATGGGGCGCTTTGTTTACTTGATTTTCCCAACCACAATATGATCTTGCATGGAGATGTACCGTCTCGGGCATGGAGTTGTAATTCATGGTGGCCTACGAAACACAGCGGGATAGCGATAAAATGCATGTTTTTTTTGGAGTGAATGGGCCCGTTTACCCTAAAATGACTTGAAATGTTAAAATAAAAACCAGAGAAAATGTAAACAAACGGCTGTTCATGGTGTATAACAATATATTCATATTGACCCGCAACTTCATGATTTCTTTAGAAAGAACTTTAGGCCGACTAAAATTATGATGATTTTCCCTGTAAATAAAATGAGCTATGCTTTAACAGTTGCTTAATTTTGGTTCAAAATCTGCCGCTAAATTGAGTAAATCAAGTGGAAAAATCCCCCTTTTGATCAGGCAGGCAGCCTGCTAAACACTCTCTGCATAAATTTTCATGGAAATCGCCGTATTCTGATAGCAGTCCTGGTTGAAGGATCTGCCGATACGGGTCAAGGCTTGCTACAAAAAACCACAATACAATGCAGTCTCATTGCAGGGTTTACCAGATTTTTATCTATTCTGCTGTCACCAAATTTGTTTTGTTTTGAGTAAATGATAGATTATAAAAAAAACGATTGTACACCCTTTGAATTCATTTTTTAAATTTCCGAGATCTGAGCATTCTACGTGTCACCCCCATGTATCCAATGGACTGGTCCAAACACATTCTTCATTTATATGTTAATTAGAAGTAAACCAAAATAATAAACAGTAAATAAGTCAAACGTATTTTTAAAAAACTTAAAAATCCTTTTAAAAAATTACAAACCTAGATTTGGCATCGAAATCAATGATCCATCGTATTTAATAATTTGCTCAAATATGTCCTTTCGTATTTATTTGTGATTTTAAAAATGGAAAAAAAAAACCACCAGACAGCATGGCGATCGAACACTCATTAGACCCCGGCTGCCGCGGTGTGATTTTATGATTCAACAAACATTTAGGCCTATTGCGATAAATTTTTTAAATCTTAACAGATGGCTTGCACTTACGATAAAAAAGTGAGATGGTGATAAAGTGGCCATGACTGTGAGCTGAAAAGTAACAAAATTTTCAGCCTGGGATCATCGCATTCAGCTTTTTAAACACACTGGGCCCTGTCTTGAGCTGCAAGTCGTGCTGTGATGATTCCGACTAATGTCGAGAGGTGATACGAAAATCTAGGCAAGTACGCATTTCACATACAGATCCGTGCCAATAGGGTGCTCATAAAATTTCATCAGGATTATCATGCATTGCTCTTCGTTTGATCTTAAATTACGTAAAGTCATATGCACATTCTCTTCATTTGCTAAAAAATAATTGCTTGTGTTTGTGCGGGATCGCTGTTAAACATTCGGGCATTGATTTCCGAGGTGAAGACCATCGATCGGATCCACTTCAAACCACTTGAGTTTTAGTTTCCGGACAATAGGCGCCCATTAACACTCGAACCGCGCTGTGTACAATAATGTTACCACATGAGTTTCCACCCAGTTTACTATAATAACTCCATGCTGACATCACTTCCACAATTTTGAAACAATTTGGATGTTTACATTCTGTAAACACAGTAAAACAGAAGATTTCCAGGGGGAGTGGCAGTTTGTGACAATTTTCTGGAACAAGAATGCTAACATTACTGCCAACATTACCTAACTTTGAAAACATGTTGTCCTCAGCTCACAGCCATTGCTATTGTATATGTTGCTAATCCCGGCTAATCCACTTTCACTTGCCGATCAATATCTTACTACAAGCCTAAGTACAATGCCTAAATCCCTGGTCCTGAGCTTTTGAATTTGTTCAAACATGCTGGATACACTTTAAATTCTGTCAGGATGTGAACACCTTGCTTTTCTGTCCAGAAATTGCCACAAACTGCCACCTCCCCCTCTGTGAACTTTCTGTTTTGACTGTTTTTTACAGAATGTAAACATCCAATTGTTTTCACACTCTTGGAAGTGTGTAAGGTGCCTTTTCTTTATGTCAATTTTTTTTCATGCCATTATGGTCCCTTTAAGCCTTATTCTGTTCTTTATCGTACTGTTAGCTCCCTGAACTGAAAAGCTCAAGATGTTTATTCTTTATCTGTAATGAAGCCTGATCAGTTTTTGTCACAACGGACAATTTCCACACTTTTAAAAGAAAGCACATGGCATGATGGATTAAAAGAAAATTGGTCCCAATTTTGTTTTTTGTTTTAATACCTAATTTGCATACATCATACTTTCACTCAAAACATTAAATGTTTGAGAAGTACACTATTAGAATGTAACAAAAAAACAACAAAAAAAAAAAGAAAGGTCCATCTGTGATGCTGTATTCTGCACGGGCCCCTACAACAACCAAAATAGTCTGTTCCAAGAATCAGCACGGCCCGATATTTTTCAACACCCATTGTTCTACAAAGTAAGATGTTATTCAAATATAAGAGGCGGTTTCCCCCCCCCCCCCATATATAAATCCAAAATATTTTGTTCACACCATGCTAACTCTTAACCAACCAATCAGGTTCAAATTTTTGTGCACTTCCTTTACCAGTTTACCTTTACTCAGATGTGTTAAGTACTCCATCACTTCTGAGGATATTTGTAGAACTAAGGTGGGATCGCTCCTGCTGCCATGACAGCCACATTACCAAGGAGACAGAATGGGATAACCTGTGAGAGTGGTACTGTCTCCTTGTTACCAACTTCCTTGGTTGAGTATCTGCAATTCAATAACATGCAAGCATTATCAAAGAAAACTAGAATTTTGTGGTTCTTGGCTTGCGCACTCCCATCTTCAAGAATAGAAGCTGTGGGCCGCTCCAATGATGACCTTTGACCTTGGCACATGACCTTTGATCCTCAGCAACATCTGAGGGATTGCATGGTGCACCTATGCACACGTTTTGTTCCATGTGGGGACGTCAAGTTTTCAATTGAGTCAATTTTACATTTTTAGCCTATTTTTCCAATTTGACTTCACATGACCTGTGACCTTGGCACATTGACCTTTGACCTCATCAACATTGGAGGTCCCAATGGCTGCACCTATGACAGAAGTTTGGTCCAATTGAAATTCAATTGAGAGCAAATTTAAAAAAATTAATTTAGTGGACAACACACACACACACACTACACACATCCACACCATAACAAATCCACAACGGATTGCTAAGTGGTCATGCCAGTATAGTGGCGGCCCACAAAAAACAGCAGTGTACTTATACGATGCTAAATAATTATTTTAATGCAAAAAATAGTTTTTACATTCATGTAAGTATCACCAAATATGTAATCCTTCATTTTTCTAATTCAATGCTAAGATGTTTCTATTTATAACCTTGATAAGGCATAGAAATTAAGTTTTAATAAACCCACCCAGAGGTGTGAAAAACACCTTTTATACAACCTTAATGACAAGCACATCACGGCAACCCTTTTTCTAGGACTGGTGCCGGCATGGGAATCAAACCCATAACCTTCCGATCTCTAAACGATGGCTCTATCTACTAGGCTCCGGCTGTGTCTAATAAACAGACCTGCAAAGCTGGCACCTAATTGGTGACAGTTGGGTTATACAGCACACAACATTCCAAAACTGAAAACACTAGAACACAAGAGCAACTTGATGCATTACTTCGCAACCCTAATATACAATATAACAACGTGGTATGAGGGTCATGCATCTTGTACTAGAACACACACACTGGGGATCAAATGAATGATACAATGTGCAAGTCCTAGAATTGTGTGTTCCCATCTATGGGTCTTCGGTGCTCTCAGTAACTGTTGTATAAACCTATGATATGCATATTTTCCTGAAACAATCGTACCAAGTATGTGATGTGCCAAAACATTGTATTAGATACGCACTTCATTATCATATTTTGGGAACAACCAATTTGGTTGCATATCTCTATTTGGAAAGTTCTTATGCATATTTTTATAGTATTTGTGTTGTTGCATTTAGCGATGAAACAACAATTGTACCACAATCTGTTACGCTGGCTCAAATCCCTCTTTTCAAAGCAATATTGAATAAACAAACAACAATCAAACATCAATTTATTTCATCGCACATAAAACATACAAACAATTCAATATATTATGCACGACAATCAATAATGGCGAATTGAGACGAGGACACTGCTAACGCATAGCGTGGAGGTGCAGTGCCCTTGAATTCATTCAAACAAAGGTTTACAAAATAGATTGTATGTACAAACATTTACCAGAAACTCAATTATACTATGAAATACAAATACAACAAACATGTATTGCATTAAATGTCAATATTAATAATAATTGAACTTGTATAAGCTAATAAAATTGGTAGAATGGTCCTGATATAAAAAGCAATAAACAACGTGGACTTATTTATAAACAACCATGAAAAACAGCACAAATGGAAATTTTGTACGACTAATTATACCAACAAATACTAGACGAAGTAACGACAAGACAAAGAGAACAACCGATGTAATATTCCTATTTTCAAGAAAAAAGCCGAAGTTGAAATGCCAGAAAGAAGTTATGGAGAGATGTCATTGTTGTAGAAACTGAGACGTATTGTATTTTTTTAAGTTAGTTTTAAATGATGCAAAGGACGGAGAATTTTTAGGGTTAGCAGGTCGTTTTTTTTCCCAAAGAGAGGGCCTTGAGAACTAGGGTGTTTGTCCCTGGCAAAAACGTGTTTGGTTTCGTGATGAAAAAGTCTATGGCCATCTCTTGTATTATAGTGATGAGAGGGGTGTCAATGTTAAAAAATATCGTCAGGAATGAGGTCAGTTGGGAGGAGATCATGATGGAAACGGA